>CAUYLG010066142.1:0-61221 GCA_963573385.1 Cacajao melanocephalus | reverse complement strand
TGTCCATTCTCGTTAGCATTTCGTTAAATCTTCTTTCAAGGTTCTTAGTTTCTTTGCATTGGGTTAGTACATGTTCTTTTAGCTCACAGAAGTTTCTTATTATCCACCTTCTGAAGCCTGATTCTGTCAGTTCGTCATACTCATTCTCCATCAGGCCTTGTTCTCTTGCTGATGAGGAGCTACGATCCCTTGGAGGAGGAGAGGCATTCTGATTTCTGGTGTTCTCAGTCTTTTTGCACTGGTTTCTTCCCATTTTTGTGGATTTATCCACCTGTCGTCTTTGTAATTGCCAACTTTCAGATTGGATCTGAGTGGACGTCCGGCTTGTTGGTGATGAAGTTTTTTCTGTTTCTTAGTTTTCCTTTGGCTGATGCCCCTTCCCCACAGAGCTAGGCCTTCCCGGGTTCAGCTGTGCTTACTGTGAAACTCTCAGTCCTCAGCACTTCCAATTGCTGTTCTCCTTGTGGGGATGGGACCAGCCGAGCCCGACTCAAAGGGCACCCAGTTGTGCATCCTCTGCACTGAGAAGCGCTGTGCCAAGCAGGGGCGCTGGCAAAAGCAGGCCAAAAGAGTTTCCCTGGTGACCCGTGTGGCTCCTCCACTGGGAATCTCCCAGTTTGTGGGCAACAGAAATTTGTCTGAAATTGCGGCGTCCACTCTCTCTCTCTGCTTTCACTGGGAGCTACAATCCTGAGCTGTTGTTAATTGGCCATCTTGGATCTCTCCCCTAAAACATTGTTTCTAAGAAAAAATGCGTTTCAAATTCTCAACCAATAATTTAGAAAAGTATATTAACTCAACTCATTCTTCTATTTCCTCTTGCTGTTGACAGATAATTTTTTCTGCTATTAACCTTAAGTGGTTCCAGTCAACTGACTTATAATTTTTAGTACAACAGATTATATATTTTTACTAATAAAAATTATTTTAAATAATGCTTTAAAATATATCATATTCTTATGCACAAATATCTTTACAAACATCTTAAGAAATTCATAATATATTTGAGCACCTTAAAAACATTTATTTGATGATTTTCTCCCACATTCAATATTCATATTATCAAGAGAGACTATATCAAAGTAGCATTACTTACACTTTTGTTTCCAATACAAGTTATCTACTTATATTTTGAGAGACAAAAAAGTAGCACCACTACAAAACAGACCGTGATTGAGTGTATAGCACAGGGGAAAGATGATGGCTTTAAAAATTAAATAGTAAATTGTTCACACTCTTTGATCATATTTTCTCTTTTGCAAAATAAAATAATAGTAGATATGCCATACCATTGTGTAGAAGAGTTACTGAGTGTATCTATATAAAGAATATGTTATGATAATTGATGAATATGATATATTCAGCAGATAATATAAAAGCTATTGTTGTTGATTTAAGACCTACACAAACTACTCATCACTCCAAGCTATAGAAATCTGAGTTTGTCATCAACAAAAGAAAGACCTATTCTCCCAAGAAAAATATTGAATGAAGTATAGGGTCACATTGACAAAGCTTTTCATCTTACTGTTGAGATGATGAGAAAGATACCACCATTTTTTACCACATACTGAGGTGATCATATATCTCAGCAGTATTTAGTTTGCAATAATAAGAAAAAGAATACCCTGTCATGGATTGCCTACGACGTTTAAAACTTCCCATTATTCATTACCCTTGTCCCCTTATCTCTTTCTCTTATCAAAATCTGTATTAGTTTTCCATTGCTGTGTAACAAGAACTTAGTAGCCTAATTAGAGATACCCATTATTAGCTCACAGTCCTGTAGCACAGATACCTATGTGTAGTTCCACTAAGTTTTGTAATCAGAGACTCATACTGGGTTCTCATACTCAGTGTGTCCTTGGCCAGGCTGCATTCTTACTGGAGGCTCTAGGAAAAAATCGGCTTGCAAGCTTAATGAGGGTGTTAATATTCACAAACTTTATTTTATTGTTCATTTCCTGGGGGTTTTAAGCTGAGTTTCGCATTTCCTTGAGCGTTGTCAGTTTGAGGGTTCTATCTACTTTTAGAAGATAGAAGCTGACTATATTCCTTACACATGACCCTCTCCATCTTTAAAACCAGCAACCAAGGATCTCCCTCATGTTGAGTCCCTCTCATGCTTCTAATATCTCTGATTTTGGACCATCATTTATATAATGGGATGAGATTCTGTGCTGTGAGCTTGCTTCCAAGGGATTTGGGAATATGGTTGATGTATCTTATATCAGTTAAAAAAATAAGTTTGCAGTTGTAGAGTCCTGCACTTGAAGCTGTCTGTGTCATAGTGGATCCATTTCCTGGGTCTTAAAAATGGGAAAATACTCTTTCATCAAATCTAAGAATTAAGCACATGTTTTACCACTAAGAAAAATAATGATCAAACTATGACATTGCATACAGTTTAAGATACACCCCAAATTTTAACATATTAAAGTGTCAAAAATTATTCCATGAATCAGTGAAATAAAGTAATATCTATTCCATACGACTAGCTTAAGGAATCATTTGCATAATGTCTGTAGACTGTTTAGTTCTGTTTTGGGGGCATGGTGTTACACTTCATGAAATGTAGCCATTAACTGTTTTGTTATGAGGCTGGTTGCTACGTTCTTGGTCTACGACAGATCATTTTTTTAAGAAGGGAAGGGAAAAACTTCATTTTACTCTCCTTCCCATTTGACAGATACTATTGTGGCTAAGCTTTTGAAGTGCAGTAGAGCCATACTCTTGCCATGATAGAGCAGTGACCGGCAGTGAGAGAAAAAGTATTGACTTGGAATGTTGCATTTTAACTTTTCATTTGGCTCTCCAAACTTGCTGCCCCTTTTCTCTTCATCAGAAAGGCAAGTGCTTTCTTTATCCAGGCTGTTAGCTAGATGCACTTTCTACAGCTCTGCAGTAGTCTAGTCTATCTACCTCATACAGGGAGACGGCTATAGAGTCAGGGCTATTGTTTTGGAGGATGTATTGCCTTAAAATGGCACAAATGGCCTTGGGAGCTTTATTATCCGGTAACCACAGAGCAGGCCATGAATTCAAGCATAGGCATGTAATCTTCAGCAATCTCTCAGATCACCTGGGATGGGTATGTAAAGCTTTATTTTTAAAAAGCATGCTATAGAACTGGAGGTTTATGTTACTAAAATCATTTGATGAGAAATTATAACATTAGATATATAGCTAGATCAGTGTTTAATTCCTCGTCGTGTATGTGTGTTGATGAGGAATTAAACATTGGTCTAGTATTAAACATCTGTCTAATATTATAATTGCTTGCCAAATAATTTTAGTGTGTGTGCACATGTATTTAATACACATGTTTAATGGCAGATTTAAATAAAAATAATTTAACCTATTTTGTTTCTTCTGTGCCTTTACAATTTAAAAGCTGAAACTTTTAAATTTATCCTCTATTACTATGAGTCGCATTGCATCACACAGATGGTATTAAGATAAAATGCAACATTAAATTGCACAGAAATACTGAATTTATTTTAGCTTTTCTTTGTATGCTATAATTCCTGTGTATATAATTTCCCTTTCTACCTAAATGAGTAGCCATGAGTCTTAAAATATGTATCCCTACTGTGATTTTAGATGCACCTTTCCCCAATGGTCGGGTATTTAGGTAAGTTCTACCCTCACTTTTATCAAAATGATTTGAATTATTTCTTACAAGTGGGTTCAAACTGATCGTGGGCAGATGGGAGTGCCAGCTTTTATCTATATCACATTTGAATGTGGAGGATTTCAAGTACAAATCTGTGACTCATCTTATTCGAAGGAAAGATGATTAAACCAGAATATTATGGTCTTTTCCGTTTTACCGAGCACAATTACCGACTTCAGACCTCAGAAAAGAGAGAAAACCTAATTTCCTGGATTTGCACCTCTTTGTGCTGGGCCATTCTGACACTTTGCTGGCAGCATTTGCTTGAGCTCTTCAGATTTCTAAGACAAACTTTGGCGATGCTTTCATAAGTGCCACTTATCTTTTTCCCACTCTACCTTTACTTCTTTTAAAATATTGCATTTTGTTATTTATAATCATAAAGTTTAGCACTGAATCAAATGTCAGAGTCTCCTTTAACATTTTTCACAAGTACTGGTTATTCTATCATTTTTTTTCTACTGGCTTTCAGTAGGACACAGAACGACAAAGTAAATCGCACACAACTTTGCACTGCAGCAAAGACAGATTTCTTACTCTTGTTTCTTCTGCTTTGATTACTTCTCTACCAAGAAAGGCAGCCCACTAAATTCACCTTTGGCAAGCTTCAGGAACTGCTTTATATCTACTCAAGTTGTATCAAAACAAAGAAAGTATTCTGTATACTATGAGCTCTTTTAAATGAAGTTGATCACAGAAAATAAACTTGACAGGAAAACTTGACAGCAATTACCTTCAGTAAATCAATTACTATTAGAGATCTTACCTGTAGAGCAAGAGCCCTCAACTCCATTAGAAGTGGCTGTTTACACATAGACTGTCATTGATAGGTTATTTCTGCTTTAGATTATGACTTTTCTTCTTGCTCTTAAAATTATATAAATAGTGAAAATACATCAACCAATATATTCACATAATTTTAGGTAATTTTAAAATAAGAATGGGGATCACTGAATTGAGTCTATTAAAAATATGCCTCCTGTACTTTTTATATTTTGAATGCTATATATTTTTGACTCTCATAGCACTAAGAAAATGTACTTTATTTCTGGAGAGGCACAATATTTATCTGCCTACATTTACGTGGTTTAAAACAGATAACTCTTGCTGAGAAACCATTTTTATGCATTTAGATCAATTTGGGCTATCAAATGTGTAGTTAACATTATTTGAAAATATTCTACTGTTTCTATAAAATTGATTTTAGATATGACGGACTTAAAAAAATGTGTTATGTATCCAAAAGCTTCAGGTAAATGTTGCTAACTGCATATATAAAGAGAATGTCACCCAGGGTGGACGGAGTACAATGACATGATCACAGCTCACTGCAGCCTTGACCCCCAGGCTCAGCCCACCTCAGCCTGAGTAGCTGAGACCATAGATGCATGCCACCACATCTGGATAATTTTTAAATATTATGTAGAGACAGAGTCTCATTATGTTGCCCAGACTTGTCTCCAACTCCTGGGCTGAAACATTCTTCCTTCCTCCTCAGCCTCCAGAAGCATTGAGATTACAGATGTGAGCCCTCATGCTGTGCCCTAGATTTATAACTTTAATAACCATCTCTATACTAAGTAAAAATATATCCCTATCAGATACTAAAATAATCACCTAAACTTAATATAAATTTCCTATACTATACCTAAATATTTCTCAAGCTAGAAGAAAAAAAAAGCAGGTTTATATTCTCTATTTGTAAAATTTTAAACCGTAAATCTTTTGGAAGGGTTTACCAAGTACTCTAATGTACATTACCTCATTTGAATTATCTTGAGAATTGTGATTATGTATAAAATGTAACAATCCTGTCATTTGCCTCATAAATGAGTGAGTACCTACCACGTCTCATACTGTTCTAAGCAGTAAGGAACAGCTGTGAAAAAGGCCGTGTTCCTGTTCTAATAGGCTGCCATTGTGGTGACAGATATAAATAATAAACACATACAAACTGCAAAGAAACCCAAAAAACAAAATAATGTTAAGATACAGAATAACTCCAATTAAGTGGTTACCAAATGATGCTCTGAGGAGACATTAAATCATAAATCTTAAAATTTAAACAGAAATTTGAGATCTTGAAGAACAAACATAAACAGAGAAAAAAATAAAAATAAAGATCTTTCATAAATAAATTGTTAGTGTTAGGCAAAAAAATACTATAATGTTAGAGCTTAAAAAGTCCTTAGAAATCATCAAGTCCTTACTCTTTAAAGGGTTGTAGCTGAGAAAAGGGAGAAGATGTGCCCAAATCCCAGGTTCGAGCTTGCCAAACCAGAAACCTTCAGAACATTTCTCGCCTGCACACAAATGCTCCAGGTGACACACATCTTCAGGCAACCAAGGCTTTATTCCACTTCTATCTACCTTTCAGTAACATGTTGGAAGATAAAGTTAAGAGATGTGCCCATATATGGATATCCACACTTTTGTATTAAATATATGAAAACACAAAAACCCATGCTAATAATAAAGCATATTTCTTAAATGATGATTACATTAATTATTTAAAAATATGCTTTATTATTAGGAATAATAATACTGAGTTAATGTAATCATCATTTAAGAAATATGCTTTATTATTAGAAATAAATTATTGCCCAATGTTATGGGATGCCATATTTCAAGTTCTGCACAAGCAGGAATTTTTTTTTTTTTTTGGCTACGTTTTGTTCTCAGCTGTTTCTCCAGCACCTAGAACAGTGTCTGGCACTGAGTAATGTTCCATAAATATTTAGATGAATTTATATATGGAATATGGTATAGCATCACGTTGCAAGAAGTTTGAGGACCATGGTTCCAAACTAAGCCAGAAACTAGGTTAGGGATATTTATTTTGTGAACATGTGAAGATTTCTTGGCAAAATAATCATAAAATACATTGGTGATTGCCTCTTTGTCAAATTATTTTTGAAATGCTTGAGGTGTTTTCTGTGGGGACATTACTTTCAGGAAAAGAATATTTTTATGTTTCTGAATATTTAGTGTTTTCTGAACAGTTCACTGGGACAGAATCAAAATGTAAGCCTTGAAGTTACTGACTATTCAGATAGTGAGAGACCATCTGGAGAAATATACCTATCCAGAGGTATTTGTTTACATTTTAATCAGAGAAGAAACCCAGATCTACAGACATATTTCAGGGTTTATAAACTCTGAGAAGCTCCTCTTACATTCCCTCTGGAGACATTTACTTATATTCCAAAGGGGAATATACCAGAATTTGTTTCCCTTCTCTTCCAAAGAAGAATTTATTTATATTAGGAAGCAAAGGTTTCTGTCCTTTTCTCAGGAATGGAGGAGTGGGCAGCTCTATCCTAATACACTCTCCAATTTAGAGCTTCTGGGTTCCTCCCCTATGGTGTGACCCGCACATATACGAGGCTGTCCATCTGGCTCTAATCATATCATCCCAGAAATTGAACATGTGGAACAAAGACAATAGATGTAGTTTTTGTCTAAGTAATAATTAACCTTTCTTTGTCCCAGAAATCTTGCATCTACATTCAGGACGATATAAATAAATACAGATATTAAAAACCTGTCAGCTACTGCGTTAGCACTGACAATATAACTGTGTTTGACATACATAAGCAACGTTATTTAAGATTCTCTTATAGTCATCAATGGAATTGGGCTGATGGACAGTTGAGTGGAAGGAGCCTGATCCTCGTGCTTCATGCTTCTCTATTTCTGTTTTCCTGCCTCCGCACACATCTTAAACAAAAAGGAGCAGAAAGCAGACAAGCAAGTGGAGGAAAACACTGACATCTCCCACTTGGTAAAAGCAAAAGTTGCAGGTGATGCACAGAGAAAAGCAACGTATTTTTATCCCCTCCTTCAGTCTGGATGCATATTGAACACCAATAGAAAGATCAAGGGTTTGCAACTTTCACAGGAATTCCTCCAGAGGTGTGGACTGGGTAGTAATGGTGGTTCCCATTGTAATTTATTCATACACTCAGCACAGAAATACCGCTGTGCCATAGCTATTATAACTGAGACTACTTCTGTTTTCTGGGACATGGAATATTCATTAAGTTAATTAATACTTGCTATAAATCTAAACACTTTTCCTCATTTCTACTTGCATCTAAAAATATACTTACTCAAATTTTGGGCAGTGACTCACCATAATCTATACCAGAATCCAACTCAAATATGACCTATGATCTATCCTTTTTAAAAAAATTAGCAAACCTGAAAACTAAGAATTTTTAAAATTTAAACTGTGGTCATAGAGAATTTTAAAAATCTGAATTATAGGTGAAGCTTCTTTTTCAAAAAAGTATTTTATAGACATATAATAGATACGTATTTTATATGCACAGAAACATATATACAAATATATAAATACAAATAATTCTAAATATAAATATAAGAAAAGACTACTTCAGCCAAAAGACCTTATTAAAGTATTAATTACCTGCAAATGAATTTATGCATTTAATGAATGTAAATTACAATCCCAAAGGAGATTTTTTAATAATATAAATTGTTTCCAAAGTTACTTTTTTTCTTTTTGAGACAGAGTCTTATTCTGTTGCCCACATTGGAGTTCAGTAGTGCAATCTCGATTCACTGCAACCTCCACCTCCCAGGTTCAAGTGATCCTCCTGCCTCAGCCTCCCAAGTAGCTGGGAGTGCAGGCGTGCACCACCATGCTCAGCTAATTTTTGTATTTTTGGCAGAGTCGAGGTTTCGCCATGTTGGCCTCAAACTCCTGACCTCAGGTGATCTGCCTGCCTAAGCCTCCTAAAGTGCTGGGATTACAGGCAGGAGCTATTGTGCCCAGCCCCAAAGTTACTTTTGTGACTAGAAGTAAAATATGCCTAAACGTAATTTTATACCAACTTTGTAGAACTGGTCAAATTAAACACAGATTAATAAAAGCAGCAAGAAAAATTTTCTTTTTCTCTCACGTGTGCCTTGTCTGTCTGTCAAGCATTTGTTCATCTGAGACCTATTCTCAGAGGGCACAATGGTGTTCGTCCCTGGGAACATTCTGGGGAGCAGGACCGTCAATGACCATTTCTCTCCTGGAGGTCTCATGATGTTGCAGAGACAGATGTTGACAACATAGATAAATAATAACAGAAAAAGTGAGAAATTACAAAAGAGATACTTGGTGCTTACAGTAGAAAGGTTTCAACTATTTTTAAGCGGGTGGTGGTTTCTGAGTAAGTGGTGATTCTGCTGAGTCCTAAAATGTTATGAAACAGTATATACTTATGTATGTATTGCTTTCCTTAATTTGTTCCGAAATAACCGTAAAAGAAACAGGTTTCATTCTCTTCTTTTCTTCATAGAATTTCTCCAAAAACAATGGAAGCATAATAATAACAATTTTTTCTATTAAGATTTAGCAGGAAAATGTTGAAAAGAATTGTAAACAATTTGTTAGGCATTGCTCTAGAAATTAACATCTACTATAAATCGATGTTTTTATTTTCTTTCAAATCTGTTTTTCTGTTGGCGCATGAAACCTATAATTGATTCATTTAGTCATTCTGTACATATTTATGGTATACGCATTATGATCCTGACAGTGTTGATTATCAAAGAAAAATGGCAATATTACAGTAGTTTTATGTACTTAATACAATGTTTTATTTCAATTTACAAAATACCTAGATGATATATATAAAATGTGAACCTTAAATTTAATTTCAATAAAAATATATATAATGAAGCATTGGTCTACTCTTGAAACCTTCTAAGCTTTTACAGATTTTCCTTAAACATGAAAGATATGTTTCTTGTTACTGTACGAAAATAGTTTAACTGCTTACAACCTTTTATAATTTTTTTTTTTGAGACAGAGTCTTGCTCTGTCGCCAGGCACCAGGCTGGAGTGCAGTGGCACAATCTTGGCTCACTGCAACCTCTGCCTCCCAGATTCAAGCAATTCTCCTGCCTCAGCCTCCCGAGTAGCTGGGACTACAAACGCGCGCCACCATGCCCAGCTAATTTTTATATTTTTAGTAGAGACTGAGTTTCACTATGTTGGCCAGGATGGTCTTGATCTCTTGAACTCGTGATCTGCCTGCCTCGGCCTCCCAAAGTGCTGGGATTACAGGCGTGAGCCACCGCGCCCAGCCTATAATTTTTTAAGTTAGATTTCTGATCATCTCTAACTAGGCAAAAAAATTCTTAAAAAACTATACAAGCTGAATCCATGTAGATTTATAGCTGTGTTAGAATGGTGTCACATATTAAGACATCGACCTGACTTCTAAATTGACGTTTGTTTTCAATTTAACCTTTTAAATGATTTTTTAACTTTGAAAAAAATTATACAAAAAATTTGTGGAAAAAAACTCTATGAAAGAGAAATCTATCAATAATGTCTCACTGTTACAAGATCCCAGTGGTGTTGCTTTTCCAGCTGGAAACCTCTGTGGCTGGTGATGCCTTTGCTTGAGTTTTGACTGGGCCCACTGGCCTAGTTCTTCCCAGTTGGCCTGGCAGGCTGGGCTCAGCTTGCACCACCATCCTGGATCCCATGCCACCAAGGATGAGCCAAGCATGTGAGCAAGTGAATGTGGGGTCTGGCCACTGTACAAAGCCAGGCACACTGGCTGTGGTAGGGTGGGCAGCTCCAGGCACCAGCACGGACACTCACTCCCTGCAAGGTTGCAGCTGGACTAGGTGTATTTCAAGCAGCTTCCACTGCTGGCACTAGGGAATGTGGCAGCACCCAGAGGCTTGGAGATCCCAGAAACCAGAGAGCCCCAAGAGGATGTCACAGCCCTGGTTTGTGGAGTGCCTAGATCTGAAGGGTCAAAGTTCTTCTCTCCCTCTCTCTTCTCTCCTTCTCATCACCCAGTAACCTGGTGAGCAAGGGGCATGGTCCACCCTGTTTATGTTACAGCTCTTTCAGCCCCACCATTCAGTGGATCCTGAGGTCTTGTCTCACATCCAGGAAGAATTAGGTATGTGGACAAGTGGAAGGTAAGCAATGCATAGAGGTGCTTTATAAAGCCACAGTATGGCTCAGATGATACCCACAGTGTGTAGCTCCTCTCCTCAGGCAGGGTGTCCCATCATCTCCCAGAGTCTGGCTGAGTCCAGGGTTATTATGGGCTTCAGAGGGGAGGAAGTGTGAGCTGATTGGTCCATGGGTGGCCATGGGTGGTCATAGGAGGACACAGAAAACGCACCATAAATTCTTATTCCAGGCCGTGGAACTGGCAGCCCAGCCCTCAGGCCATTCTTGGCCTGCAGATGGTGTTTCATTGGGAACCCACCCCTTTCTGTCCAGGAGTCTGTCTCTCTCTTGCTATCTGCTGCCTATGGTGCCCACAACACCTGCAGGGGCACCTGCAGGCCTGTGCTAAGCTCCCCTTAACCACTCCCTGACCTCTCTCAGCTGCTCATCGGTGGCCAAAATCCAGAGAGGGCCGAGGCAACAGGACATTGGTGTGTCAGTGCTGCCCCAAATGTGTGCACACCCAGCCAGTTTGCAACAGTGCCTGGGCTCGGCCTCCGCTTTGCTCAGAAATTGGAGTGAGCACTGGGAACAGGGAGAGGCCAGGCAATGCGAGGAAGCACTTCCAAGCCTGTGCTTTTCTGGGGCAGAGGGGCTTCTTTGCCCCCGAGTGTGCAGAGATCCCTGCATTTGCACAAGGATATCCGGGTTTGCAGCTAGCTGGGAGGCTGCAGCTGTGCCTGGGGAGCCTGAGGCTCCCACCCTATAAACTCAGAAGGGGCGGGGCTCCTGCTGACTCCATGGAGTGCATATCCCTGGCTGCACCTCCAGACTGCAGCCAGCATCTTTGCAGTGGCCCTGCCAGACTGGCCGCCACTGCCATCATAACTACACATTATATGACTCTTTCTCTCCCATCTGAAGTTTTACTAATAAAGGACCTAGTTTAGGATGTTTTCCCTCCCTCGCTCCCTCCCTGCCTCCCTCCCTTCCTTCATTCTTTTTTCTCTCTTCCTCCTTCCTTCATTTTTCCTTCCTCCTTTGGTCTCTTCCCTCCTACCTTCCTTCTTTTTCTCTTTACTTTCTTTTTGACACTGCTTTGAGTTTACCAGGCCATTTGAACCTAAGGACTAGTGTCTTTCTTTATGAACATCTTCTTCCCTTTTTATTCCCTTTCCTCCTTCTGACACTCGGAATAAACATATGCTAGACATTCTCTATCCTGCCATGTTTTTAAAGCTCCATTTCATATTACACATCTTTTCTTTTTTATGTTCATGTTAGCCAAGCTACGTCTATCAAAGTCACTTTTAGAAAACCTGAGCTCATCAAAAAAAAAAAAAAGAAGAAGAAGAAGAAAGAAAAAAGTAAGGTCATGGTGAAAATATCAACATCAGTAATTATCTTCCCTGTTACTTTTCCTGTGGAAAAAGCATGATTCTCTTGGCTACCTGTTGGCCACTGACTCTACTTCTTACTAAATCTGAAACAAATACATGTCAAGTTACATAAAAATCCTGGGCGATCTAGAGTGTTGTAATGAATTTGTTCCATCCAAGAAATGGGGTCTTCAACATGCCAAAGGAGAGTTTCCAGGAAAGTCACAGTATGTAACAGATACTGGCATTATGGATTTAAATTGTAGAGGCAGTTGGATGACTGGCAGGACTCTAGTACAACCCCTGCTTTTCTCTGAGACAACCTGCTGATTGGAGATAAGATACAGGAGCTGGAAACATACTGTTATCTCATGTCTGACCTCTCAGTTATATCACATCCTCAGTGTGGTTCTTCCCTATATTTCCTCTCTCATAGGAAAAGTAAGACAATTTAAGTTTGTGCAGTAAGCCTTTACTAGAAACTCCACTGCACTGTCTCAATTCACGTGTCTACTTCTTCAAAGTGCTCTTTGATACACTCTTAGATTGTTACCCAGAAAAATCCCTCTCCTAGACAGACAATTTCTTACAAATGGTTATCAGGCTATTACATGAACCCTCTATTAGTCAAAGTAACTAACCTAAGTACAACCAGTAAACAAGTGCTGAAATCTCTTCAGCTTAATGGATTTGTACATTCAAAAAGATGTGGTCCTTCATCAGAATGTGCATCAGCTGGAATACCTGACTTCTAAATTTCTGTGGGAATTTAGAGATGTAAGAAAGAGATGGAGTTTGCCTTCCAGCTCTTAATTTCTTTTGGCCAAGAATAAAATGCATGACTTGTGTCTTGGGCAGCCAGAACCCATCTCACATGAGTTCTACCTAACTGCGATGGAGGCTAGGAAAGTAAGTCATCACAGGCCAGATTTGCTGAACTCTAAATGTCCCCGTCACAAATCTCATCACCCTATACCTTGCTACGTGTTTGTTGCTGTAGTTGTTTTGTACATCAATCAAGTTTTCTATAAAATCAACACCAGAAGACACTTCTTAGGCTTTGGGATCAATGGAGAATTCTCAATGCCAGATACTGTAGAGTCTCTTTTAAAAAATGGCATGTCTCAAATTCTGTGGACTTCCAACTTTATAAAAAAAAATTTTTTGAGACAGTGTCTCACTCTGTCACCCAGGCTGGGATTCAGTGGCACGATCTTGGCTTACTACAACCTCCATCTCTCAGGTTCCAATAACTCTCCTGCCTCAGCCTCCTGAGTAGCTGAGATTACAGGCACATGCCAACACACCCGGCTATTTTTTTTTGTATTTTTAATAGAGACGGAGTTTCACCATATTGGCCAGTCTGATCTCAAACTCCTGACCTCAGGTGATCTGTCTACCTTGGCCTACCAAAGTGCTGGGATTACAAGCGTGAGCCACCGCACCTGACCCAACATTTTTATAGCTCAATATTTCTGTGCTCTTCTCTATTTTCAGAAAAGAAAATTCTCCATAGTTTCAAATATTTCTTCACAATGTATTGAACAATAGACAGTATCTAAGAGATCTAGTTTGAATTTTGGGATCAGGAAAAAAGCTCAAAAGTGCAAACATATCCATCATTAAGCTTCTTTAACTTCTTTTTTTTTTTTTTCTTTTTAGACAGAGTCTCTCTCTGTTGCCCAGCTGTGGTGTGATCTTGGCTTACTGCAACCTCTGACTCCCTAGTTCAAGTAGTTCTTCTGCCTCAGCCTTCTGAGTGGTAGTGATTACAGGCCTGCACCACCACTCCTAGCTAATTTTTTTGTATTTTTAGTAGAGACAGGGTTTTTCCATGTTGGTTAGACTGATCTTGAACTCCTGACCTAAGGTGATCTGTCTACCTTGGCCTTCCAAAGTGATGGGATTACAGGCATGAGCCACCACACCTGGCCAACTTCTTTAACTTCTAAACAAGGCTATAAATTCATTCCAGATCATAACTTGCTGAAATTATAGTTTTCTAGAGTTCTTTAATTTCGTGAACTCACATAATTAAAAGCTTAAATTCCTGTCTGACATCTACTATTATACTATACTTTTTCTCACCTGTTATAATTTTGACTTGAATGACCCTTTGATTTTAATATGGTATTATTTGAACTCTGACGCATAATGCTTTGAAATTTGTAGTGATTAGAAAAAATGTCTAGGTAGGTAACTTTGCCACAGTGGATATTCTTGCTGGAGTCACTGTTATGGCTTGGTGTTTGCTCATCACTGGAGTGGCCACTGTGCACATCCACAGTCTAACTAATGGGGATAAAGAGAAAATGGTTGCCCATTTTTTTTCCTGTCTGCAATATTGCTACATAATAGCCATATGTCTCTGAGTGCTTTCTAAAGCTGGTTGCTCATCAGTTTCCTCATCTGCAAAATGGCGGCGGTGGGGGGCTGGTGGTAGTAATATCTACATCATAGGACTGTTTAAAAGATTAAGTGAGTTAAAATATGTTGAGCTATTTAGTACTATGGGGTGGAGTTTGATGGACTCGGCTTGATCTTTGTGTTTAATCATGACTGTATATTAGAGTTTGGAGAGGATTGACTAAGGAAGCATTTTACTCATTAATTAAAAAAAATTGGTTATGCTCACCTTCCCTGCTAGAAGATTAGGCAGTGTCTTAATAGCATGTGGTATGCTATGTAGGGTTTAATGATTAAAATAAAAAGTAAAGGTTTAAAAAATCTAGATATTCATCACAAATGTTGAGAAAAATGTTTCAAACCAATATCCCTTTCATTTCAAATGCTCAGGAAATAAGACTTCAACATATCTGCTTAATGATTAATTCATATCTTAAAAAAATCTTGATAATGAATACAAGGTGGTATAAATTAGTAATTAAAAACAAACAAAAAACACAAATAGGCCAGGTGTGGTGGCTCATGCCTATAATCTAGCATTTTGGGAGGCCAAGGAAGGAGGATCACTGGAGGTCAGGAGTTTGAGACAAGCCTGGGCAACATAGCAAGACCCTGTCTCTACAAAAACTAAAAAAATTAGGCAAACATAGTGATATGTATCTGTAGTTCTAGCTATCTGGGAGACTGAGTTGGGAGGATTGCTTGAGCCCAGTGATTCGAGGTTACTCTGAGCTATGATCACACCACTGCCACTCCAGCCTGGGTGACAGAGCAAGAGCTTAGATCTCCTTAAAAATAAAAATCACCACCACAGCAACAAAAATCTCCACACAAAAAGGTTTCAATGTCATAGTCTACATTCAGAATGCCTAGTATGTTAACTATATGAACAACAATGCATTATATACTTCAAAATAAGTAGAAGAGAGAACTTGAAATGTCCCTAACACATAGCAATGATAAATACTCAAGGAGACGTGTACCCTAAACACTCTGACTTAATCATTACACATTCTATGCATGTAAAAGAATATCACACATGCATCTCATAAATACGTAGGAAGATTATATATCAATAAATTTTTTTTAAAAGAATGCATGGGATGTAAACCTTCGTGCTGCTACTTAATAGCCATATGTCCCTGAGTAGTGCTATCCTTAAGTTTTGCTCCTCAGTTTCCTCATCTGTAAAATGAGAGTAGTAATAATATCTACTTTACAGGGATGTTTAAAAGATTCATTGAGTTAATGTATGTTAAGATTTTTAGTACTATTTCTGGCATATTATAAGTAAGAGTATCTGCTTATTATAATTCAGAAAAAATATGAAGTGTCCATTTTATTAAGCTTTTATTTTCCCAATTAACAAAGTTTTTAAAAATTACTTTTACCATACATTATTATTTAATAAAACAATAACCATAGAACATCTATAATTCTAATTTTTACCAAGTCGCTTCTATGCTTAACAATGAGATTATGTTTGATGGTCCTGTTCTGTTAGCCTACCCAACCCAGATTATTGTGTTTCTGAGTGTGATAATATGTAAAGATAAAATTTTACTCAAAATTCCCTATTTTTCACAAATTACTTAGCCACTGCTATATATTTGATTATTCAGTGATAACAATGAGTTAGATTCTTTATTAACCCAGAATACACATGTTTCTTATTAAGAAAAAATAAGTTTAGTTTATGAGAAAATCTATCTTTGCATCTATAAAGTAAGGGGAAAAGTTTATCTCCACAAAATTAGATGAGACTATGGATATTTACAAGAATCAGTTTATGTGTCTCTTAGGTAAATGCCTATAAATTACATTCTTAATTATCATTAGATACAATAAATTTATTATTAGACACTGACTTCAAAATATTTAATACTTTGAAAATGAAGGTGCATTGCATCTAAATTAGATTTTTAAATTTGAATACATTAATGACTTTATACAACAAGGGTGGGCAAACTACCACCTACTAACCTACCAACCTGGCCTCCAGCTATTTTTGTAAATAGTTTTATTGAAAGAAAGGTAATTTCATTCATTTTCAACTTAGTTATGTTACTTTGATGCTATAATATTAGAATTAAGTAGTAGAAGCAGTGACTGTGTGGCATGTTCAGCAGAAAATACTTATTCTCTCAGCTTTAACAGAAAATATTTGCTGTACTATATTAGGAAAACATATATACTTTACAGGATGAGATTTAGGAGCATATCTTTATTACGTTTTCAAATGTTTAATGTAAATGCTCATTTGAAATAATAAATAATACATTTTTATTGTCAAAGTATAGTGGTATTTTGATAATTTTTCAAGAATGAGAGTTATTGCTATTTCCAATAAGGCATTGACAGAGAAATTTGCTTTGTATGAATGTATGGGTGGTATGTTATGAAATTGTACAAAAACATAAATCAAAGTTAAGAAAAGTATTTTTTGGTCACCCTAACTAATATTCACATAAGGTTTTTTATTTAAATATCAAAATTTAAGATATGCGTCTATGCCTGAAATGATAGGTATATGTAGGTACATTATCCTCTACAGATTGCTTTTGTGTGTGTGTGTGTGTGTGTGTGTGTGTGTGTGTGTGTGTGTGTGTATTAGCACCACTTCCTTCTCTATGTGCTATTACACAATATGAATCAGGTTTCTTTGATTCTTTTATCTTTATGAACGGTTTTTATTTTTAAAAATCATGTAATATTATCAAAAACAATGAGGACATAAGCTATATTTTTGGTAGGTTGTTTGTGGCAATCTAGTTTTCTTCCTAACGTCCATTTCACCATATCCATCAGCAATATTTGTGGATTCTCACTTTCACCTCAGTGAAAGAAACCTCCCACCCTCTCTGTACCCTCTCCCTCTTGCCATAGTGATAAACTTAGGTAATTTATGCCAACTGCAGCTAACACATGACATATTCCTGGAGAAAATAATATTTTCAAAAATGGCATTTGAGTCTGTCTGAATCAATAAAAGATGATGACAAGTTTTCTGGAAAACATGGGAAGGAAAATGTCTTCCCTATCCTGAAATAGCTGCAAGAAGCTAACATTTTCTTATCCTGGAAATGTGGTATGCAGATGGAAGCCAGGAACTAATGTCGTTACTAAGAGGAAAGCTTGGGGTGAAACAGAGTCTTTACAAAAATAAGAGGATTCCTGCATCAAACAAAAATTGAACATTTTTCTGCCTCATCTTAAAGTTGTGAGCCAAAAAATAATACCCTTTTGACAGTTTGATTTGTTGCTTCTATGTCAAAAAGTCTTAAAATATCTAGATACATTATATTTCAATTCTCCAACATAACTCAGGATTCATTAGCTCATTCATTAATTTATTTAAAGAGTTATTCACAAACTATATATCATAGACACAAGTAAATAGATTATTAAAATTTCAAACATAATTTTTATAACTCTTGTTTTACATTCAGGTGTCACAAAATAGTATCTATTATGTGTACAAAGTTGCCATATAATGATGAATAGGAAATATTTTCCAAAACTATATCATAGTTTCAGTTCATAAACTCTCCAAACTTTGATAATAAGCTTAAAATGTAGTCCTCAACAGGTACATTGACTGAAGTGCAATTCTATGAAACGGAAACAAACTATAAATATACTTATATGTAAAGAAGCATTTAGCATTTCTTAATCCTGTATTTTTAGTAAATCAATGCATCACTGAACAAATTATTTTCAAAATGAAATAAGATTTTATTCATCTATGGACACTGCACCAGAACAATCGATCTGTAGCATGTTAGAGGAGGAAGCGTGTCATTTCTGCCTCAGAGTGGCAGGGTGTTTGATCTGATTGATTTGATTTTGCTCCTTTCTGAACCCCGTGGAAATGAGAGAGAAAATCTTCACCTTTATGTAATAAATAAAAGATAGACAAAAGATATGTAATTAAATACCTCAAATATATAACATATCTAAGCTGTAGAAAAGCAACATTGGCGATTCCAGGTGGTTGCCCTGGCCTCCTCCTGTGTGTCTTCTCTTCATCATCACAGCTATCAGTGACTTCTAGTTAGAGGTCACCATGCCCTCCTGCGTCTCAAAGTGTTAAATACTTTTGAGTAAAGGGCTTTCCAAAGTTAGAGTATTTGCATTTTAATAAGAAACTATTGAAGATTGAAAAACCTTTAGGACTTAAAGGAAAACAGTTCTAATATTGCAAGGCGAGGCACTTGCAAGTTAATTCACAGTAGAAACAAAACACATGATGTGTTTGGATGCATAATTTAACCTTGTGCAATGCCATTCCTGTTTGACTAAAAGGAAAATGAGAGACCTGATAATACTTCAAAGTTGCTTTTATTTCAGTCTTCTTATAAATGTCCTAGATCAAGTATCAGAAAAATGTTCTTTCTCCAACCAGTTTATTAAAATTTTACTCCAGACAACTTCTCTGTAATAAATTATATATTTGTAAACACAGGAACTAACAATCATGTATCTACACGGAGCAAATCATGCTCTCATTTTCTCTCTGATGTCTGAGTGCATAGACTGTTTGTTGCCCTGTCAGTAATCTGTCCAAACATCACAATAAGTAAACTGGCAATGCGCACCTTGGTGCAGAATTGTCTTTCAAATAGAGATTACTAATTGTCTGGAAGAAGCAACACCTGCTATTATCTTCCCTGAAAAATATTTCAAGCACCAAATGGTTCAAATATAAATGCCTCGAGTATGCCTGGTCTAGTCTTCAAAAACGATACGCTTTTTAAAATTCCATTAAGGTACAGAGGGATGAAACAGATGACAAGTAATAAGGAGGAACTAAAAACACCATAGGAGGAGAAATATAATTTAAGTGGGTATTGTAAATTACAGAAATAGACTTTTAAAAGACTGAAGATGAATGGCAATAATAAAAAGGGATTTAAGTAGACAAAGCAAAATGTATAATGTTTTATAAAAACTAAATTCATGAAAACTAAACAGGAAAATATTCAAGTATAGAATGGAATAATTATATTTGTTTAAGATATAATTTAATCTCATTCTTTTAACAATTAAAAATAATTCTGTGCTTAAATTAGAGAGATCCAACTATTTTTTAGGCAATGGATTTCATGAAGATAATATCCAGGTAAGATTCAAATCTGAGGGTATTTCTTTTGAAAAAAACCACTTGATATTTATTTGCTCTAAATCCAGGATTGTTTAATATTGTAAACAGTTTAAGGCTCTGAGGCTTAGAGATATTTAAATAAACAAATTGCTTGGATATAAAGAAAGAGAAAATTCTTCTTAGTAACTAACCAGGACCAACCAGAGAAACACAGTGGAGGAGTGCTGGTTAGATTGGCCTTATTCAAGGTGCAAAGGTACAAGGTGGTTTTCAAAACTATTAGATCATTTACTTTCTATGACCTTATAATACACTAGGATGAGACATTTTTTATTTTCATTGAAAGCTATACAAATTACTGTTAGATGACTTGTCATTTTATTTTACTTAAGACAATAAATAGAACATAAAATAACTGTATATAATGTTAAGAATTACTATGTAGAGCCAGAAGAGCATAGAACTAAGATTTCTAGTCATTTTCCAAACTTAACCCATGTTACTACTGAAGCTGCAGACACTTATTTTCCTTACTACATTATTTAATTTTACGGCCATCAGTTAAATCTAGTGTTTTAAAATATAGTTTGGTATTTCTTCGTAATTCTAACAGTGAAAATAAGTAATTTCAATTAACATTAGTGTCAATTAATGTTCTATGAAAAGCTTTTTACTTTGAAATATATATATATGTATATATGTGTGTATATATATATGTGTGTGTATGTATATAGATATAGATATAGATATATATACATACACATATATATATGAGATGGAATCTCACTCTGTTACCCAGGCTGGAGTGCAGTGGTACGGTCTCAGCTCACTGCAACCTCCCCCGCCCGGGTTCAAGCAATTCTTCTGCCTCAGCCTCCCCAGTAGCTAGGACTACAGGTGCCTGCCACAACACCCGACAAATTTTCATATTTTTAGTAGAGACAGGGTTTCACCATATTGGCCAGGCTGGTCTTGAACTCCTGACCTTGTGATCCAACCGCCTCGGCCCCTCAGAGTGCTGGGATTACAGGCATGAGCCACCTCACCTGGCCTGAAAATGTTTTTTATTATCTAAAAGAGCTTACCGTCTGATTTGTTTTACTTTAAAATTTGAAGGAAAATTATAAAAAACAATAAGAAGCCACAATTTTTACTCTGGACATTTACGTAAACAAACTTTTTTTAACCTCCACCTTTAGAATTTTTCTTTTCTTATTAAAGGAATAGAAACCATTTTTATCTACATTCTTTCTAGGTATTTATTTTTTATGGATCTTACATCCAATAACATTTGCCAGTTCTACTAGGGGTTAAGTATTATGTTTTATATGAAATCTATTACTTAAGTGAACTGTGATTAAAAAAAAAACTTCACAATATATTTGAATTTAAAATCCTCAGTCAGTTCAATCATATTACTGACTCAATGACACTGTCCCAAGCCAATCCATTATTTAATTAAGATTCTCTGTTCTCCAGAGCTTCCTTTGGTGTCTTTAATACCTTCAGGTTCTTAAAAATCAACCAGATTTAGTCAGAAAACTTTTCATTAGTTTTACTGTGTTACTAATCCAACTAGATTTTAATTGGTAACTTCCCTAAAATTTTTTAAATAAAACGTCTGGTGGCCACTCAATGATTCCATCTTGTTCTCCATTAGATCTGTTATGTTTGGTATTATTGGACACATAGCAGTTTTCCAATAAATGTTTGTTAAATAAATGTACTAATCTTCCCCCAACACAGTAAAAGATAAAGGAGAAAGGTAATCTCGCTGTGGAAACACAACAGGCATTTCAACCATATATATGCCAAATAGGGCAGGAGAAATAGAGAATGGAGGAAATGCTAAGGCAACAAGCTACAACACATGGCATGAATGAAGGTCACTCTGATGGCATCAGTAAAAATAGAAACAAACCAACAAACCAAAAACCTCCACATTTTCAGAATTAAAACTTAAACTTACTCAGGATTGGAGAGGTACATATAGGCAGCTTCAACATTGCCCATACTGTTTAATTCTTAATTTGGATGATAGTTTCATGGCTAGTTTCATATATGCTATTTTATTTTGTATGTGCCATGTAGTACAGATGATAAACTGTTTAAAGAAAGGAACTGAGATATTCTAATCATTTGTACTTTGAAGGCATATAAGTAATATATACCCCATGTTAGTCCTGAAATTTTTCTCATTAAGGAGAAAGTCACTGTCAGAAGGTGGCAGTGTAGTACTTTCCTTCCCAAATGAATTAAAATAGTTTAAAAATTAACAAAATGTAGCCCTTTCCAGATGCAGGCCTCAGGGCCACATTCAGTCCTGCAACTCTCATCCTCATTGCTGGGGATGTCTCTTTAGGAGATTAACTGTTTAAAATGCAATGCTAATGTGAAAGTTTTAATTGGGAAATTCTGTGCATGTTAAATTAATCTTAGGTACTTTTATCTAGAATTCATGTTTCTTTTCTATAATGTTTAGCCTTTCTGAATGTTGCACATTATTTCTCTGTGGAAAATAAATTGTATACAGAATAATAGTGCCCTTTAATATTTTAGATATATGTTAAAATGCTATTCCAGTCTCTTCTGTAATCACTTAACACATAGCTTTAGCATAAACAAAATCTACACTCTTATCCACTTATTATAAATTAATCATCTTTGGACAATATAAAAAAAGAATTGATTATGGGAATACGGAAGAGAATGAAGAAGTCAAATTTCGTTCTCAGGTAGGGAATGAGAGATACCTCGTCATAATATTTATTAGAAAAAAATGATGTGTGCCTCATCTTAAGAATCAACATCACACTGATATTAATAGAAAATAATCAGAAAAAAAAGATTTTGTAATGAGTGATATTATGTCATAATTACTAAAATGATTAGCTTTGTTGAAAATATATGTGGACGCAAATACATGAACATGACTGTATTTTCAAACTTCTAGTTAGAATGTAATCTTCATAATGTATTTAATTATCATATATATATATATATATATATATACACACATTTGAATAACTCATGATCACTTTTCAACCAACAGGCAATTACGCTTTAAAACTGTAAAAGGACATTTTGTTTTAAGATGATTTTAGCTACTCTGATCTCAAGAATATACAATTTATAATTACATAATTTATTGGCATTAAGAATATAAAACATTTCATAAAATAATTTAGTCGTTCATATTTGTGTTTGTTACAAATTGCAGTCACAGAGACTTTTACTTAAATTTTTCTTAAGGTTAAAAATGAACTTTTTAAAACATACAAATTTCATAGAGCCTAAAACAATCTGCAGATTAATCCTATTGGTTAAATTCTGCATGTTCCTGTCTAATAGTTTTATAATAGATGGAAATAAAGGAACAGTATTTTTATTTTGTTTTGTGCTATTTTATTTCTTATTATGGTTCTACTAATGGATCATTTTTATGGATGTAGTCAAAGATAACATAGTTTATGCCTTCTGAGAGAAATGTTTATGAAGTCATCAGCAAACAGAATAAAACAAATAATTATGCACTAGTCTTAATGCTACCTATAGGACATAGTAGGAGAAATAGGAACAACAGAAAAATGAATCAGAAGAAGCATACTCGTTAAGTACAGATCTTCAGTTTCAGCATTAGTAAGGTCCATCTTACTAATGTAAAATAAATCTCTTGTGTAGCTGCAAGCCTCCTTTATACCATTCTGCATTTGATTAGTTTCTTGAATATGCCTTAATAGTTTGGTTTGTAGTTATTCCTCTGAGGTCTGAGATCCAAAAGAGTGAAGTTAATTCCTAGAGATGATGATAGCATTTGAACTAGAGGAGATCAGCACCTCTGCTTTCAGCTCTGCTCTGCCAATGTCTCATTTCAACATGAGGCTCTTCATTTTTTCTTGTCTGGCAGGACACACTGCATCAACCATGGCGACATTGATAACGCAAAGTATGGCCTAGCATCTAGTGATACATGCCACGCAAGACAGCAAACTTTATCTTCTAAGAGATTTTCTAAATTGGCCCATGAGATTTGCAAGTCTGAGATAGACTTGTCCACTCAAAACCAGAAAGTATGCAAAAAACTTCTAACTCTTCTGTTACCCATGCCACCTGCCACCTGCCAGTAATCATTCAAGGGTTTCAAAAGTTATTTTTTCCACTCATAGAGATTTGTAAAATTATTTTGCAGAAATACATGTAAGTACATCATGGAATAATTGATAGTTTAAAGGCATACGCAATGCTCATTTTCAGCAGTGATGTGATGTTTAATTTGTTTTTTTTTCCCCTTGAAATTTTGAAAATTAGTCTAAAGAAAATGGGGGAGGGAATGTTCTTTTAGCAAACGTGAGCAATGCCAGATAAGTATTTTATTCTGTAGTAATAAAAACATTACATTCATGACTAATGCCGCCTGTTCATGGGCTTATTGACTCAGAACAATCCAAAGTGATCATATATCTATAAAATGCCCTTGAATGCTAGATTTTGTTGACTGTTTCAGTTGCCAGGTTTTAGGAAGCACAGAGTTCTACACTGCCTCTCTGACAGCACAGCTGCAGATACTGAGGAACATGAATTAGTCTAGTTAAGCTCAGTATTACCTTATGCTTATTTCAAGCAATAAATATTATGCCTGAACTATAGTCTACAGCTATACCTTAAGAATTATATTTATAATTAATCTTATTGACTGAATATTTGTGTCCTGCCAATTCTAAATTTATATGTTGATATATTAACCTCCAATGTGATAATATTAGGAGGTGAAGCCTTTGGAAAATATTTAGGTCATGAGGATGGAGTGCTCATGACTCTGATTAATGACCTGATAAAAGGGATCTCAAAGAGCTCTCTTATTTTCTTTCTGCCAAGTGTAGATAAAATGAGAAGTTGGCAGTCACCAACTGGAAGAGAGCCATCTCCAGAACCTAACTGTGCTGGCATTCTGACCTTCGACTTCCAGCCTCAAGAATGGTGAGAAATACATTTCTTCTTCTTCTTCTTTTTTTTTTTTTTTTTTTTTTAATAACTCAGCCCGTCGCGGGTACTTTGTTATGGCAGCCCATCCTAAAACAATAGTATTTCCTCAAAAATTTTGAGTTTTCTTTTCAAAATCACAGCTCACTGCAACCTCAAACTCTCAGGCCCAGCGATCCTCCCACATCATTCTCCCAAGAACCTGCGACTACAGGTGTGCACTGCCACAACTAGCTAAGTTTTATTTTTTCATGTTTTTGTGGAGATGGGGTCTCACTATGTTGATCAGGCTGGTTTGGAATTCCTGACCTCAAGCAATCTTCCCACCTCAGCCTCAGCCTTCCAAAGTACTGGGATTATAGGCATGAACTAGGGTGCCTGGCCAGAAAACTTTCTAATAAAATGTTTGTGTTGTAATGTAGTTCATTCTTATGGGATCAGTTATACATTTTTTCTTTTCTTCAATGATTTTGAATTGTAAGCAGAGAATTAGGTCACAGTGAACTTTTAAGGGGCATTGTTAAAGTTTTATTTTGGATGTAGGTTTTGGTTTATAACAGCTAGCATAATGATGCTTTTCACTAATTGTCTTATTAGAATGGTTCATGTAAAAAAGCGTCAGTTTCAAGAGGCTATTTATTAATAGTTGTTAAATAAACTCTTTTTGAAAAAAGCACAGTTGACCCTTGAGCAACATGGGTTTGAATTGCTTGGGTCCACTTATGCGATGTTTTTTTTCGATAAGTATATTTGAAATTTTTTATAGAAATTTGCAACAATTTGAAAAATCTTACAGATAAATTGTGTAGCCTAGAAATATAAAAAAATTAAGAGAAATAATGTCATTTATGCCCAAAATACATGTAGATGCTAGTGTTTTTATGTGTTAATCAACAGATAATGTTATTGATAAGGTTTGCAGTCTGTAGTAGGCTATTAGTAGTTGTATTTTGGGGGAGTAAGATGCATACACAGATTTTGCACTGTCCAGATCAGTGAAACTTTCAGTGCCCTAATCCCTATATTGTTCAGGGGTCAACTATATATTTTCTGATTATTTATTTCACAGGCATCTAAAGATAAAATTAAATCTTATGTAAGTAAATTAGTTTATGCACATATACACAATTCTTTTTCCTTTCTCAAATACTAAGTTATTTTTTTTTTAATGATTATACATATTCTACCATCTGGCTTTAAGGGATTAAAAAGTAAGTGAGACCTATATCCCTTTTCCACATATTTTAGGTACATAATGATGTTTGTTTTAATATATTTAGTTTCCATGATTTCAAAACATTGATTTAATATTAGAAAATGATATCTTTGCACATTTAGAAATACACTTAAATTTTCTGAGAATTTCTAAATGTTTAGTTTAATTAAATTATTGCTGAAATCATTTACAATCACAGTATTTTAAATCAATTTTTAAATTTTGGAATGGTTTTGGTTTTAGTTGTATTTGTGTATTTGTGTCAAGTTTCCATCTTTTACAATGTCAAGAATATCAAGGAAGGTGAAATTGTTCTGAAGTCAAGCAGAGCCGTGAGTCTAAACTAAGGCTTAATGATCCCTGTGGTAGGCTGAATAATGGCCTTGCAAAGATGTTCAAGTTCTAATTTTCAGGCTGTAATTACGTTGCTTGACATGTCAAAAGGGACTTTGCCAATGTGATTAAATTAAAAACTCTGAGACAGATTATCTTGGACTATTCAGTTATTCTCAATTTAATTATAAGGTCCATTGTAAGAAAGAGGTAAGAGAGTCAGAGTCAGACAAGGAGATGTGATGAGGGGAACAGTTTCACAGTGATGCTACTGGAAACCAAGGAATGGAGGTGGTCTCTAGAAGTTAGAAACAATAAGGAAATGAATTCTTCCCTAGAGACTCCAGAAGAAACACGGACTTGCTGATACTTCGATTTTAGACAATGAGAATCATTACAGAGTCTAGACTTCTGGAACCAAAAGATAATACCTTTGTCTTGCTTTAAACCATTACATTGTGGTTTGTTACAGCATTTTTAGGAAAGTAATACAGTATCTTCAAATTCAACTTATAAGCAGTTCATGGATAATATCTAGCCACATATTTCCCCTTCCTTTTTTGGACATATTTTGTTCTAATATCAAGTCTTGAGAATAAATTGTTCTGCAGTTGATATGGCTGACAGAGTCCTACATACGGAACCCTTCTAGCAGGCTGCTTGTCCATCAGCAACAAAGTGACAGGGAAATGAAAATGAACATGTCAATAGTCACTAAGAACCATGTGATTTTCCACTACATTTACAGATGAATTTCCCTTAGTTGCCTATGTCATATTCAAGATGTTGCATATTAACAGAGAAGGAGATGTGACTAAATGTTTTTTTAAATCTGTGAAATGCAGGGAGCCTTCCAAAAGATAATAAAGACATAGACAGCTCACCTAGTACTCTTATATTAATTTTGTCTCTAAAAGGAGAGACCAAGTTGAAAACTTCTTCAAGCATACGAAGTCAAATATTAAGTCTATCCAGGTACTATTTCTCCACCTTGACTTTCTCCACATCCACTGACTGTCTCTACTGTTTCCTCTCAACTGGAAGGTCCCTCTCTCTTTCTACGTGATTACCGCAGAGGTTCAAGAATGTCCCTTTTATAAAGGCAGCCCACCAAAGTAAAATATAAATTATGTAAAATCATAAATGTAATTACATAATTTAAATTGAAAGAACATATAATAACAGAAGATATGCAAGAGAATCTGGTAATATTAAGAAGGAGGAAATATCTTTAAAGTAAACAATTTATGTGAGTGTCACTTTCAAATGTATTTCTTATTGTTTGTGGCTTATTTTCTATGTTTTATTTTTGTGTTTCCCCCACTTCTAATACAGACATAAACAATGTTTTAGGGACATCACAAGGTAAGATTAATCTAGTTAAGATATTACCTATTTTTGCCTGTTTGGCTATTCCTAGTCTATACTTTTATACTTAGAAATTCTAAACAATATTTTGGGGACTACAGACTCAGTTATTTTAACAACGGATCCTGGAGATTTGTTGTCTCTGTGAAAATGCTCCCCAATCCCTAGAACAACAAAAGTAAAAAAATCTAAAAAATGCAAGAAAACAGACAAATCTAGTTTTCATCTCTTATTATGGTATATTTAAACTCCGGAATTTATGCATGCTATGTGGATGAATTCCAAATCTATATACACTCCCATAATGTTCTATCTACAGTCTTCTATTTTTAATTGCCTT
Source organism: Cacajao melanocephalus (assembly GCA_963573385.1). Lineage (NCBI taxonomy): Eukaryota > Metazoa > Chordata > Mammalia > Primates > Pitheciidae > Cacajao > Cacajao melanocephalus. The sequence goes on along the minus strand of CAUYLG010066142.1, from coordinate 33,485 downwards.
TGGGATAACAATCTTCTCTCTTTGTTTGTGCCTTAGGTAATTCTATTAAGTCCCATAGCTTAAAGTATATTCTATATCCTGCTATATCCTGATGATACTTATAGTTTATTTCAAGACCTGATTGTTTTACTGTTCTGATGGATGTATATATTCAACTACATACTTGCCATTTCCATTTGGATTTTTAAAAAATATCTCAAAGCACATATGTTAAAACAGAGCATTTTATTTTCCTCTCAGATCTGCATCCCTCTCACTCCTCATCATCTCAGTAAATGCCACCACTATGCACCTGATTTATCAGGCCCAAATCCTAAAATTTATTATTGATTCACCCTTTTACTATAGTCTGCATCCTATATATCAGCAAGTTTTCTTCGCTGAACCTAGTAATGTGTTTATGATTCATCACATCTCCACTGTCCCTCTGGTTAAAGCCACTATAGTCTATCCCCTAGACTATAATAACAACCTCCCTTCTGTATTCCCTTTTTCACCTTGCTTTCTCGCTATAATTAGACAATATAGCAGCCAGTGCTATACTGTAAAATTTCAATTATACTACATCACCGTTTGGAACTCTTCAATACATTCTGATAATTGAAAATCAAATTCAAAATAACAAATATATCCAGTATGATCTTGTTCTCATGTACTTCTTCAACATCATTCTCTAGCTCATTCATTTTTACTTCCTTCACTTATCTCTCTTCTGATTCTGCTACTAGGCATCCTCTCCCTCATGATACTTACATGATATTTCCTCATACTTCTAGTTTGTTGAGTAATGGACATCTCATCATTTATCTCAAAAGAGAATTTTTTCTCTACAACCCAATCTTATATATATGGACACACAGACACACACATATATATGTATATATAAAATTTGTTTATATATTTAATTAAATCATAAAATTACCAAATTTGTGTGATAATCCTAATATTGAACTATAGTTAAATTTTATTCTATTTCTTTCTGACTCAGCAATGTGCTCTTTGAGGAGAATTATGCAATAGAAATGAGTACCACGAACAAAACTACTCATTTATTATGCTGGAAATATGTCCCATTTTGAATAAATGCATTGATATAAGAACTAATATCTTGAGAACATAAATCATTCATAGGTTAACTGATAACATTGAGGGTCTAGAATTGCAAAGCTGATTATTAGACTTAAATTTGATATTAAGGGGCCAGCCTGAATAGTAAGTTATTTTTCCAGCACTAGAGATTTGGCCTCAGAAAAAATAGTATAGTTACACAAGTGGATGCTATGTATTTCATTTTTTTAAATTGGCAAATCTGTGTGTCATCATAAGCTTAATGACCCTCTTAAATAGTCACAACAAGATAGTAAGTCTGATCATAGAAAAATACTCATTTTTAATTATCAACATAAAAAGATCTAGCAGCTCTGTGTCTGTAATAGAAAAATTAAAAATTACTTTAGAGAAAATAGTTGGCTTAGTTGCACTAAAGCTTGCATTTTTTTAAATCTTTCTTTGGCTTAGTTTTAATTCAATTGAACTTCAAATTCTCAACTATTATATTGATATTTTCAGTTAATTAAAATAACAAGTGCAGAAAATTGCAATTAATGTCTCAAATCAATGAATGTTAAATGCCCCCAAAGTAAAAATATTCATAAATTCAAAACGAAGACTTATGAATAATAAATCAATTCTATACAAAGAAGTTGGACATTAAAGTTTTCATGATCCTTAAAAATACACTTGGCATATATACGTTGTGAATATCTAAAATTAACTATTATTTATTTCTTAGCTACATTATTATGGCATGTTAGCAAGATCTAAGGTTCAATCAGACAAATACATTTTACCATAAATGATGTATAGGTTATTAGGGCAATTTCCCGTTTAGTTTATCCTTTTTGACAGAATCAGACTGTAGTTCAGTCCAAAATAGATGTCCATTTGATTGCTATGATTTTATGTCACATCACTCATTACACTGTCTGTCACTCAGGCATATGCTGTTCCTGGAAAATATCCAGTTTCAGAGCCATTTAATGATTTAGAGCAGCGGACCCTTTATGTACTAAGATACATTTTATTGGGCATCAGGGTAAAGCACTTGGGGAGTTACGAAGAGGCAAAACAAGATACTCTGTGAATGGAATCCAAGAATCTCCAAAATTTGTCACAAATGCATATAGAAACATAATTGATTTTCAGCACTTGCTTCTGGATAAACCAACATCTTTACCTCTTGTTGCACTCTATGAAAAGCATTATATTATGTCGACGAAAAGCTCGGTTGTAAAGCCATAACAATCAGAGTTCAAATCCTAACTCTACCAAATAATATCACAAGCTAATTGATCCTTTGAGCTTCAATTTTCTCATCAATAAAATGAAGAGAATAATCATATCTATCTAATAAAGTGGTTATTTTAATTAAGTTGGTATGTAAATTTGTTAGAAAATTGCCTTGTATATAACATATATGTGCTTAAAAGTTTCCTGAAAATGGTATCTATTTCTTCCAGTATATTAGATAAAAAGTTACCTTAAAAAGAGTTGTAAAATTTGCTATCACTATGTTTTCTCTTGTCTATATTTTCTCTTTTTATATTCCCAATAATCCTCCTGAAACTAGAGCTGAAAAAAAAGAAAACTGATTGTACTAAAATTGTATTGAAAGATCTTGGTTGCTTTCACAAGAAACAAAACCTAATACCACACCTATTTACCACTTAATAGATACCACAGTATTTACTAAGCATTAGATTGAATGTTACTATGCTAACCCTTGCATAAGGTTCTCTCTAAAGACAACCATTTCCCAAAGCCTAAGTGTTTGAAATTCAAGAAACATATATGTAGGCCTGGATCAAGGCCTAAACTTATGTTTTCCTTATAGGATGAAGGAAAATATAGAGGAAAAGACCTCAATTCTATACATAAAATTATATATATACACACACATATATATATGTATATACATATATATATGTATATACATATATATACACATAATATATATATGTATATATATATGTATATATATACATATATATTATATATATTATAAATTATATATATATATAAATTTAGATGTCCTTTTACATTTTCTCCTTATTTATGTCATCATATTAATGCACAAGCTTTCCAGTAGTTTTAAATGACTCTGCATTGCTGCATTGTTATTTTGTATTGAGTCAAATTAATCACACTTGAACAACTTTTAAAAACTTTGCTTCAAGAGGTGTTGAACTATTAAATATTTTCTATTATAAGGACTGAGAATTGTTCACTGAAGAGAATAAAGTACCACTTTTGCATATATTACACAAACATTTTATGCTTCATAAAACCACAATAAATTTTCTTGCTGATTACTCGTGTAATCTAAGAATCTCCTGCTGTTTTATAGAGAGTCTTATTAATTTCATTCAAGTAGTAAAATTAGCACCTGTAGAGAACTCCTTATGATTTCTTAACTTTTATCATATTAGTGATAACCTACTTCATTTATCATGGAACAGCTGCTTTTCTTTGTCTTCTTACCTATTTCGCTTTGATATTTTTTGCATCTAAAATGTTTTTGAAAAAGAAAATAATATTGGATACAGAATAATATAACAAGAAACCTTAGCCTTCAACTCAATCAGATTTAAGTAAATAGAACTCTGATATTAGCTATGTATTTTAGCCATAAAAGAAGGAATTTTACCTTCACTTAAATGAATAGAAGACTTGGATGCAACTTAATGAAATTAAAGAATGATTTACTAAAGTAGGTGCTATTGGCCTGAAAAAAATTAACGAAAGCTCTTTTAGCTACCATGTGAAAAAAACCAAGGCAATAAAACACATTATTTAGTGTCTCCTTTAGAAGCATTGCACTTTCAATAAATTTATATTTGTTCAGCTGTGTACATTTTGAAATGAGTTAAAATATTCTTTGAGTCACCCTGTTCCTCATTTTGTGCTGCCTTCCAACTAAGGAACAGCAGCAGAGGCAGCAGGATGAATTCAGTGCTATAAGCCTGAGTCTACGGGGGGGTATTGAAGGAAGGTTCTGGCATCATTGAATTTGGGTAAAGATGGTTTCCAGGGTAAAGAAAAAAACACACTCCTAATAAATACCTAAAACCAGACCTTATGCTAGGAAATTTCTGTAAAATTTTTCATTCATCTTTATCCTGAATATCACGGAGTTTAAGGGAACATTCTTTCGTTTGTTTAACTTGTATTTTTCAAAGACCAGATTTACACCTAAGTTAGCCTAAGCTTATGCTCTTTCTCATACAACTGCATATTGTTTCTAGAGGAGGAAATTGCCTCAGAGAAAGCTAATAGAAAATTTCATTTTATATAGTCTTCCAAATGAAGATTTGACTTCTTTTCTTTCTTTCATCTTCACTTCCACTCTTCCTTCCCTTCTTATTTTTATTTTTTAATTTTTTATTTGATTTCAGTCAAACTGCCTCATTTCTTTATCCTGGAATGGTAAATAGTATGTAGATAGAATATGCCCAAAAGTTTTGTTAAAGAGAAAATAATTATTCTGACCCTTGTGAAAATGGTGAGAAAGACTTTATTCAAGACTATTGTGATAGGTGTCAACTATACTGTAATAGGGGAAAAAGATAGAGCTCAACTCCAAATACAACAAGGACGAGTCATGATTTACAGCCAAGGAGTAGAGTGTGTGTGTGTGTGTGTGTGTGTGTCTGTGAAAGAGAGAGAGAGAGAGAGAGAGACAGAGAAAGAGACAGAGAGAGACAAGAGAGTGGTGAGGTTGGAGGGATTGGTGAATGGAAAACCATTAAGAGGAGACTTCAGCCTGGCATGGTGGCTCACACCTGTAATCCCAGCATTTTGGGAGGCTGAGGTGGGCAGATTACCTGAGTCCAGGAGTTCGAGACCAACCTGGAAAACATGGCAAAACCCCGTCTTTACTAAAAATACAAAAATTAGCTGGGCATAATAGTGCATGCCTATAATCCCAGCTACTTGGAGGCTGAGGCAGGAGAATCACTTAAACACGAGAGGTGGAGGTTGCAGTGAGCTGAAATCATGCCACTGCACTCCAGCCTGGATAACAGAAGGAGACTCTTGCCTAAAAAAAAAAAAAGAAAAAAGAAAAACAAACAAAAAAAAATACAAGAAGACTTCCAAGGTTGAGAGGATTTTTGCTAAACCTATTTAACAGGATTCTTGCTGAAGACAGGCCAGAGTGAACAGATATCAAAAGTGGGTAATAGGAAATTTAATCAAATATGAAGGATGATCAAGTATCAAGGGCGAGGAACTCTGTCTAAACTGACTTAACATGATTCTTGCTACAACTTGCTATGCAGGGGTAGCAAGGACAGGAGCCAAAGTCAAGACCTAGTTGAAAACAGGGCTCAGAGGAGCCCGATTAAAGTTTGATTACGAAGACAGCCTTTGTCAGTTGCTCCTCTTGTTCAAGAAAAGAAGAGACATTCATTTTGTTTATTTGATTGCCTTTTGCTCATTAAAGACCAGCTGAGCCATCGAGTGAGTCTAGGTAGAAGGGCAGCCGGACGGGAAGAATTCTAGATGTTGGTCTTAAAGAATCCTGAGTGGCCCACACAACAGTCGCTCCAGACAAAAGTTTGCCTATTACTCAGCTTCAGCTTGCAGGGCTTCTTTAGATCCTGAGGGGAAAGTCAGCTACAGATAACCAGCATTCCAATAAGGATCTGGACATTCAGGTTTTAGTTCTCGGCCACACCAAGACAGGAAAGTAGGGGAAAATTGGATATGTTAATTTGGAGAGTTTTAGTGAGATATCGGAGAAAGCTAGAATAGTTTAGAATTTGGTAAAAAATCATAAAACATGTAAGATGTCAGGATCCAGTCCAATTTACAGGTAGGTGACAAAACCTCCGAAACAATAAATAGCACTGGAATCCAATAACCAAGGTTATGCTATAGTTTTCTATTGAAACCTAAAATTTCTCCCTCCAGTTACCCCCCAATTGCTAATATATTTTAAAACATAAGTATGATCTTATTAGAGTTGGCCTGATTATTTACGTAAGTGATGCGAAAATGATAATTGACCGTGTAAGCCATTGTAAGTTTGCTTCGTTTGAGGAAGTTTTAGTTTGCTCTTGTAAAAGCCTCTTGAGACTAGGAAACCAAGCCAAGATCTTGCCATCAGATTTCACCTGCAATGCTTATAGATTTGAGTGAATTCTTCTCTTCATGAGTGCCTCAAACTATCCTAAGTTTCTCAGGCTTGCTGGGAAGTATCCATTCTTATTCACATGTAAGGCTAGTAAGCTTGTATCCAAAGTAACAGACCAGTTTTTCCAAGAGGGCTTTGTAAGCATTGTTTTCATAAAGTTGACCTTAGTTCCACAAAAAGCCCTGATTATATCTGATTCTATGCACATCATTCTCAAATATGACATTCCAATCTAAGCCTTGGTTATGTAACTAATGTTTCCAAATATGTACTGTTACTAGCTAGGAAGATTCTTACTAAATTTAGGCAAATAATTATGTTCCCATAAAATAGGAATACTTAATAAGAATTTCTGAATTCTGGAGGGATCAAACAGGGAGAAAAGATAAATGTTTTATTTATGTTTACAAAAGTATACTTTAATAAATTTATATAAATTATAGATAACTTAAAAATAGAAAGAGGTTCCTTAAACATAGAACACAGAACATTAAAGAACCACAAATACTCCAAATACAAGTCATAAAAAGTAATAATCACTCTTCATAAGTTTATTCAATTCTATGTAATAAATTATTGTGCCGCTTGATTTTGAGTTAGCAGTTTTATGAACCTGTCATCTACTCCACTATAGTGGAGTATATTCTCAAAGTTACATCAGCAATTCCATCAAAATTCTGTGCCCCAGATACTTGCCATAGTACATTCCATGGATCTTTGAAACAGTTCCTTATACTGAAGATGAAGTACTCTGGCCTACAGTTAATTGAAAGTGCTTTCAGAGATAAATTAGAGTAAAACAAAAATTACCTGTGAATGACAAAAACTTAAAATGGCTGTGGTTAAAGATAAGATAAAAGTTCATTTGCCAAGAATGTAATTTCTGTGGCATACAATATTTTATAACTAGAATTATGACTGATAACATTAACACAGGAGATAGTAACACTAAACCATGGACAGCAAGAGTATTGTCAAATTTCAAAGAAGTTTATAAAAATTTACAAAATACCTATATGGGTGATATTTAACTATATATGTAAACTATGAAAGATTAAAGCATCTCTTATTTGACACTTTTATGTGATTGAAGATATCAAACAAACCTAATTAATTTTTAACATTTCTCTTTTAAAAAAGTGAAAAAAAAATCCTTGAAAATTTCCATGAGCATATGGAAAGTCTCAAGGTAAGTTCAATATTAAGATTTCATTTATGCTTTGACTTTAAGAAGACAAAATTGTCAAAAAATTTGAATATTTGACTAAAAAAAATCCTGAGTTACTGTGAAATCCTGAGTTACCTTTGTACCTATTTAGCCAAAGTGACAATAAAAAAATTCAAAAGTAACTATATGAGGTCTCATAAATATAAAAAAAACTTTAGCTCTTCTGAAAAGTAAGAGATTAATTTCTCTTGAGTAACCAAATTCATAAAGGTTAACATAAACATAGGAAAATATTCGGATAAGACATATTATCTTTTTTTTTTTTTTTAGGCATGTTACTTAAAAGGTGAAGGAAGCCTTTTAAAATCTCTTCAGAGCAAACCAATAATCCAAGAAAAATTTGTCATTGTAACCAAGATAAAACCAAACTCTAGTTTTATATGTGTGTATTTTTATGTTAAAGTTGATTAAAAAAATTATAAATAAATTCATTCATTGCTGGCCATCTCTGGACACACAAGATAAAATACCTTTTCCAAGATATCTTTTTCACAAATCTTTAAAAAGTTTTATTTACTTTTTCTTTATTTTCTTCTTTCTTTTCTGGAGAAATCAGTCATTCTACTTTAGGACAAAATCATTTTTTCTTAACAAAAACAAATCCTTATGTTTTTCATACAAAATGGTTTACCTTATATCCCTATTACTTTTAGTATTTTCATTTACATATATTAATTACAATTTTAATCATTAGTAAACTTTCTTCTATAGAAAGAAGGCAATTGTGAATTGTCTGTTATATATTAGAATTCTACAGCAGGCTAGCTAGGAAATTTAGTGAATATAACATCTAACAATTTTGATAGTTATGTGTGTCCTCATAGTGCAACTTTTCATGGTAGCAAAAATAACCTACTAATTAACATACTCAAATATATTTAGCCTCTCTGTACTATTTAAAAATAGAACTCAAAAGCATACAAAGTTAAACTCATTCTCTGTAATCAGTAGTTCATCTTACTTAGAAATGACTTAAATATTTAACGAATATCTAATATTTAAGTTAGCATAACTGTAAAGTTGTAAGTTACCAAAAATATTTTGGAGACTATTTTCAGATTGATGCATTATAACATTTTTAAACTGCATCTTAATTTGTACATTTGCTCTTAAGTTGCATTTATAATTTTTATAATCTTAAACATCCCATAGATATTTACCCAATACATATGAGCTTAGAAAACATTTAGGTTAGTTTCTATATTTCTGGAAAATTTCTAAATATTAAATCTATATAAAGGCTTACTTATCACTAAAGCAATTTGAATAGTACTTCTGCATAGGATTTTACAAATTAATTTGGTAATATTATATGGAAGTAGGAAAATTCACCATGTATACATAAATATACAAATAGATGAAAACAAAGAACTTATAGCTTCCATTCTAAATCTTAGCTATGAGTCACCTAAACAAAATAACACAAACTTACTGGTTTATATAAAACAGTTGTCTCTTATCTTTGTTCCATTTTACATTTTTATATGAACAGTGTTTCTGACATGGAACAAGTTTAGGTTACCTGTTCAATATGAGGACTAATGCATTTTGCCAATATTTGTGGAGGAACTTTTTAAGATTTTCTTTCAACCTGATATGTAGTTGTTCTCAGAGCCTCTGGGTCCTTTGAGAGGTCCCAGTAGGAGATCAAGGGTCCTAAACTTTCAGTAACTATATGGAGTTGAAAGGCGTGAGTGAAAGGAAAAATTCTGGCAGGGGTGAACAGAGGGTTTGAAGACATAGGAGTTTGAAGATCAACTTCTCAAAGGATTCAAGGAAACTGGAGAGAAAATTGAAGGTGGCAAAATGAGGAAGGAGGAGTGCGAGCTATGAGGAGAGAGAAGTTTTAGAAGAGCCTATTTTGGGGAGCCTCTGAAGTTTAAAATTGCTATTGCCTAAATGTATTTGTCCCACCCAAATTTGTATTCTGATATTCTAATTAACAAGGTGATGATATTAAGAGACAGAAATTTGGGGTAATCAATAGATCATGAGTGTGGTGCCCTCCTAAATGGGATAGGTGCTTATAAAAGAGGCATGAGGTAGCTTTTTTGCCACTTCTTTCATGTGAGAATACAGCTCAAAAGTCCTATCTGTGAGGAATTGCCCCTCACCTGACATTGAATCTGCCTACAACTTGATTTAGACTTTCCAATCTCTAGAACTGTGAGAAATACATTTCCTTTGTTTACAAGATATTCAATGTGTAGTATTGTTAGAGCAGACCGAACAGGCTAAGATATATTTTCCTTAATACAATTATTCCAACAATAGAAGAACCCAGCAGAATTGGTAGAGCATATAGTCAGTGGGGGTTCAGCAACCATAAGAATCAAAGTCCATCCTTACTATTCTTCAATGGATTATCATCTGGAGCACTGGCTCAGGAGTCAAATCGCCAATAAATCCTTTATCAATCAGTCAGGAGTGAAGACAAAGATTTCAAAAGTGAACACTTGGGATCCGGGCTGAGAAGTCCAGAGAATGCAATGATTAATCTGATCTTATTCAAATTATGACTTCATAACTGTTAAGGAAAATTTATTCTGGTAGTTATTAAAAGAGTAAGGGAGACTTTATTATTATTATTTAACTTTTTAAAAAGTTCATTAATTTTCATATTTTGAAAGTTAAACATGCTCACTGCAAACAAATATGTACACATAAAACACATAAAAGTAGCAGTCACCCATTATTCAATTACCATTACATGGTCACTACTAACATTTTGATCTCTTCATGTCCTTTTAAAAAATAGCATAATACCATAGACATTTTTCATATATTAATAACTTAAAGATGTTTTATAACAGTCCATGATTCCCACAAATATATCTATAATGTTAAACATTTAGGTGCTCTCCAGTGAAACACAACAGAATTTGCCAATGTATATGAACTGCTCTAAAATTACTAGTATGTTCATCTTTTTACTTATTTTAAAAAATAACTTCAAATTATATTTTAGATTCGGGGGCTACATGTGTAAGTCTGTCAAATGGGAACACTGCATGATGGTTAGATTTGGGGTATGGATGATCTCATCATCCAGGCAATGAGCATAGCACCCAATGGGGGTCCCTCACTCCTTTCTTCCCTCCTGCTTTCAGCAGTCCTTAGTGTCTATTGCTCCCATGTTTATGTTCATGTGGACTCAGTGTTTAGCTTCCACTTATAAGTGAGAACATACTGTATTTGGTTTTCTGTTTCTGTGTTAAGTCACTTAGGATAACAGCCTCAAGCTGCATTAATGTTACTGTAAAGCGTATACTATCCTTATTTCTTATGGCTGCATAGTATTCCATTGTGTACCACATTTTATTTATCCAGTTAACCATTGATAAGCACCTAGGTTGACTCCATGTCTTTGCTATTGTGAATAGTACTACAATTAATCTATGAGTGCATGTGTCTTTTTGGTAGAATGAGTGGTTTTATTTTAGATATATAAACAATAATGGGATTGTTTGACCAGATTGTAGTTCTGTGTTAAGTTCTTTGAGAAATCTCCAAACTGCTTTCCACAGTGGCTGAACTAATTTACATTTCCACCAACACTGTATAAGCACCTCCTTTCTCCACAGCTTTCCTGGCATATTATTTTTTTATCATTCGTTAATACCTCTTCTGACTGGTAAGAGATGGTATCTTGTTGTGGGTTTGATTTGCATTTCTTTAATGACTGCTGCTGCTGCTGAATACTTTTTTATATGTATGTTGGATACCTGTACATCTTCTTTTGCGAAGTGTCTGTTCATGTTTTTTGTCCATTTTTAAAATGGAGTTGTTTGTTTTATGCTTGTTGATTTAAGTTTCTTACAGAGTCTGTATATTAAACCTTTGTCAGATGCATAGTTTATGAATATATTCTCCCATTCTGTAGGTTGTTGGTATACTCCATTGATAGTTTTTGCACAAAACTTTTTAGTTCAATTAGGTCCCACTTGTCAATTTTTGTTTTTGTTGTAATTGCTTTTGTAGACTCAACCATAAATTATTTTCCAAGTCTGATGTTGAGAAGGGTATTTTTTAGGTTTTCTTCTAGGATTTTTATAGTTTGAAGTCTTACACTTAAATATTTAATCCATCTTGAGTTACTTTTTGTTTATGGTGAAAGGCAGACGTCCAGTTTCATTCTTCTGCATATGGTTTGCCATTTGTCACAGTACCACTTGTTGAACAGGGAGCCCTTTCCTCATTTCTTATTTTTGTTGACTTTGGAAATAATCGTAGGTGTGCAGGCTTATTTATGGGATTTCTATTTGGTTCCATTGGTCTATATGCCTATCTTTGTACTAGTACCATGCTGTTTTGGTTACTGTAGACTTATAGTATAGCTTGAAATAGATGAATGTGATGTCTCTGGATTGTTTTTTCGCTTAGGACTGCATTGGCTATTTGGGCTCTTTTTTGGTTACATATGATTTATGGAATAATTTTTTCTATTTCTGTGATAAATGACAGTAGTAGTTTTATAGAAATAGCATTCTGGATTGCTTTGGGAGAAATGGTCATTTTAATGATCCACAAGTATGAAATGTTTTCCTCTCTCTACAAATTCTCATAGAGATTTTACACCTCCTTGGTTAGATATATTTCTAGGTATTTTTTGTAGCTATTATAAATTTTACTGCATTTCTGATTTGCGTTTCACCTTGAAAGATACTGGTGTATAGAAATTCTACTGATTTTTGTACATTAATTTTGTATTCTGAAACTTTACTAAATTGTTTATTGGTTGTAAAAAAATTTCATCAGAATCTTTAGGGTTTTCTAGGTATAGAATCATATCCTTAGTGAAGTGAGGTAATTTGACTTCCTCTTTTCCCATGTAATGCCTTTTATTTCTTTCTCTTGTTTGATTACTCTGGCTAAGACTTCCAGTTTTATGATGAATAGGAATTGTGAGAGTTGGCCTTCTCATCTTCTTCCAGTTCTTAAGGGAAATTCTTCCAGCTTTTTCCTGTTCAGTATGACGTTTGCTGTGGATTTGTCATAGATAGTTCTTACTATTTTGAGGTATGTTCTTTCAGGGCATAGTTTGTTGAGGAGGAAGACTCTTTAGCCCAATTGCAATAGCCATCAAATCTTTTGCAATTGGGTAGTGAAATCACTGTTAATTCTGAGTACAGCAAAGACGGTGGAAATAGAGTCAACCAGCAGAATTAGAAGGATCAATAGAAAAATTACTAAGAGGAAACTTCAGGGTGGAGGAATTCTTTCTAAGCAAACTACGTATTTCTTGCTGAAGATAGGCTGGGGGATAAGCCATCAAAGTTAAGGGATTATAAATGTCCTTTTATGTGAAGAGTGATCAGATATCAAGGGTGGGGAATTTTCGTTAAGCTGACTTAGTAGAATTTTTGCTGCAACTGGGCTATGCATGCTTAGCAAGGATGGGGGCTAAGGTTGAGGTCAAGTCAGGAGAAGGGCTTAGAGAAAACAGACTAAAATGTGTTCAAAGAAGGAGTTATTTTTTCAGCATTAAAACTGTGACAGATGCCATAAAGCATGAACTCAAGTCAGTATAGCTGAGACTATATCTTAGCCTTACTTCTTATTTATCGTCCTGAACTCGGGCAAGGTATACAACTCTTCACACACGCTTTACTTGGAAGATTGGGACAATAAGAGTTTCTACTTAAGAACACTGTTGCTAGGATAAATGAGTTAATATACTTAAAGTTTTCATTATAGAGTCCAGCACTCTAACACTTAATAAATCCAATATAATAAATAATATTGGATATAACAATTTCTTATTACCTTTTCTACTACAGAGTAAATAGGCCTCTGTCATCTCTCTTAGCCTTGTTCAGCTTTTAATAGTACTACAGACATCCTGGATCAACCTCCTTGCATAATAATCCCAGGAACTTGACCTCCATACTTATTTTCCTCCATTTTAATTTATTCCCTCACCAGACATAATATGCATTGTATTTCCTCTATTTACATTATTGTTCTGGCACTGCAGTTCATTCTCATTTGGGAACCTTCTGTGTCACATATCATGTATATCATTTTTAATGCTCTTCCTTCTTTTTCTTTATTTTCTGATCTCTTTGCCTGTGCTAAAAACTTCTCTTCTGGTTTCATTTGCTTGTAAGACCTTAAAGTGTACATACTCAGGAGATAATTGATTATATATTTTTGAAATTTTGAAACTAGAGCTTCACTGAAAATATAATTTTTGTGATATGGAAGTATACAATTGGTAACTAAAGCTACGGGGGTGCATAGAGTAAACACAGTGGAGAAATAAGAATGCTAGAGTGAATGAAAGTAATCAAAAATATAAAGCCTAAAAATTGGAGTGGCACAGGAAATTCATGGCCATTTTTTTCAGATATGTACATTTTTTTTATATGTGTCTTTATTTTCAAGTTTTTTTTTGTACATACATTTTAGGAGTACAACAATTTATTATACACACATATATAGTGTGATGGTTAATACTGAGTTCAACTTGATTGGATTGAAGTATATAAAGTATTGTCCCTGGGTAGTTCTGTGAGGGTGCTGGCAAAAGAGATTAACATTTGAGTCAGTGGACTGAAAGAGGCAGACCCACCCTCAATCTGGGTGGGCACTATCTAATAAGCTGCCAGTATAGCTAGGATAAAATATTAGCAAAGACTTTTTTAGCAACATTAGCAAAGAGATTGGTCAAAGTGATTAGGTCATCTATCTTTGCTTAAAGTTAGATTCCTAACCTCCCACAGAGATTCAAAATTAGGGACAGTATCTCCTTAAATGATTACACATTTCAAAGGGGTGGTTTCCAAGACTTTAAGGAAGACATTCATTGTAAAACTGGTGAGAGGTGGGAAGAAGCTTTACATCTCACAGAGGCAGAGGAAAAGTTTATAATTGCACGTTTTCTCAAGTAAATGCTCTATAAAAGAAAGGTCTTGGATCTGCAGTCAGGAAGAAACCTGTCTAAGATTAGTCAAGTTGAGGGGAATTTTAAAACCTTCTTGTTCAGTACAGGGATGAGCTTAGTTGTTTTCCATAGAGTATGGGTTTCAGCTGGAAATACATGAATGTCTGAGGTGATTCTATGGCTGGGAAAAGGGATGACTTCTCATATAAATAGGGGTTGATGCTAAATGTCAGCTGGAAGCACCACTGGGATGTGAGCTGAAACATCTACTCTCCATGAGGGCTAATTTTAGTTTGCTTGCAACATAGTGACTGTATTCCAAATGGGAGCATCCTCAGAAACAAGATAGATGTGTGTGGCATTATATAATTCCAGAAGAGTTGTGGAGTCACCTTCACTATGTTTCCAGGTTCAGGGAGATGAATATGTGAGTTGGAAGGCATTGTTGTGGTTACCTATGAAAAGTACACTCTGCCATAGTCAGAAATACTATTGACCAAGTATAATATTTAGAAGGAAAAATTAGATTCATGTCTCTAATAAGATGGGGTCATTGTATGCTTCGTTATCATTTATTTAGAATAGTAACAGAATGCCTATAGAATAAATTAGTGGGAAAAGTTATTTTGAATTTAAATTATTTTCAGTACAAATTTGGAGTAGAATCCACTTATGATTTAGTTGAATTTACAGAGGGAATAGCTTTACTCTTATTACTGTCTTGTAATTGTTCATTACAATTACAGCTTGAACTGTTGTGAAATTCTAAAAAATTCTTAGAGAGTATTTTTCTGAAAAAGTCATAAGACAAGTTTGTTTTCTGATTCTTAATTGCAAGTAATTAAAAAGGGTCATAATCCTTGTTTAACCAAAATTATTTTGAGCTTTACCTAGGGAAAAAATGGTATTATTTATTTACGGCTACACTATCATTCATACATATGTATTTATATAATCTCCATACCAGACTGAGGAATCAGAATTAGTAGATAGGAAAACTACTTACCATCCCATAAACTAATATCTGAAATTCACTTTTTTTTTCTTTGAATACTTATTGTCTACTTTGTGTCAGGTATTGGGTTAGGCACTGTGATAATTACTTGATGAGCAAGACATGGTACCTATTGGAAAACCCGTAGTATCCATAAGTAAGCATGCAATAATTTCCGTATATTAGAAATAAATATTGAAGCCAGCCTGACCAACATAGTGAAACCCCATCTCTACTAAAAATACAAAAAAGTAGCCAGGCGTGGCGGCACATGCCTGTAATCCCAGCTACTCAGAAAGCTGAGGCAGGAGAATCGCTTGAACCCCCGGGAGGCAGAGGTTGCAGTGAGCTAAGATCGCACCACTGCACTCCAGCCTGGGTGACAGAGTGAGACTCCATCTCAAATAAATAAATAAATAACTCTGAGTTGTTTTGAATAGTGCAGAAAAACACATGATATATTTTCCAAATTACTTTCATATTTCCTTTGAGAGAAATAAACATATAAATAAGAACTTAATTATTTGATTTGCAGAAATAATATGAATATCGTTTTTAGATATAAGCATTCATTGATACTTGCTTTGGGGAAAGCAGAAGACTAGATGCTATATACATATGAGTAGCCCTCAGTAGGCAGAAACCTCACTTCTCTTATAAACTTCTGATAAAGTGGGGTTTGCCAGTTTGAAGATTACATTGGTATACACCCAACAGATACAATAATAATACACATTTTACATATTTTGACACCTCTTTACATATTTTTAAAATATTCTAAATATATAAGCAATAACAATTTTTATTTATTTTCAGAAATGTTGGTTCACTTGTTCTTAGAAATTGATGTATGAGTTTAGATACAATTTTATGTTTTTAAAATTATTTATGTTCTTAAGGGTACAAGTACAGTTGTGGTACATGGATATATTGCATAGTGGTGAAGTTTGGGCTTTTAGTGTACCCATCACCTGAATAGTGTGCATTGAACCCAATAGGTAGGATGTTATATACCTTGCCTCCCTCCAATGTCTTTTATTCCACTGTGTTTATCTGTATGTACCCATTGTTTTGTTCTCACTTCTAATTGGGAACACATTTTAAAAATCTTTTGTTTCTCAGTCATTTCATTAAAGATACTGGCTTCCAGTTACATCCCTGTTGCTGCAAAATACATAATTGTATTCTTTTTTATGACCATAATATATCATAGATAAAGTTGATATTATGATCAGCTTTTGAGTCAGGTAGATTTAGTCACAGATGTTCCAATCTCCAATGCAATTATAATGTAAAGTGTGAACCACTGCACAACATGAGTGGCCTGAAACCTTCATTATAATCTTCCCCAGATTTTGTAGTGGCATGATGGAATGGACGTTTATAATTGCTTTTGATAAAAGTCAATGGTTAACCAATGCATATGTCAGAAGTTGTAATAGGAAGAACAATCAATAGAAATGGAAAAATTTGGTAGATTATTATTATCTTTATCATTGTTCAATTTGTTGCATTTGAAGTTTTGCTCGGCCTAGATAACCTAACAAGCCACATGTTTTGTTACTATTGGCAAAAAACGGAGTTCACATATAGTGTCTTAAAAACTCAAAATGAGAAAACAATAAAAGCTTTACCTATGGTTCAAATATACTTGAATAGAAGCTTTCTCCAGAAAAATCTCAAAGATGTGGGAAGTCATGAAACAGTGACAATAGGGAAGAAAATGAATCTTGATAATTCTTTAAGAACACAAATTATCTTCCATGTTATTTTTCAAAGTATTCAGTTTTATTTCTAGATTGATTCTGTGTATTAGGTAGCCTGTCTTTATTATTTGGTAGGATGAAAACCTGCGTAGTACTCACATAGTATCTATATATGTAAAATAATCTCATTGACTTGTTATTTGAATTGATGCTTATCACAAATAAGTTGAAAAGTCAGAGTAATCTAAATTCTGAAGAAATAATAATAAAAATGTCCATATATCAATGTAATTATATATATATGCATTTATATTTTTCTAGGTGTGTACCATATATGTTACTATAACATTTTATACAGGTCCTGCAAAAATATTTATATCAAATTCTCTCTCTAGTGACGTATAGATACACTATTCTTTTTGCTTATGGTAAGTGAATTAGGGATGAAAGCTATGAAACATTTAAAAATGATATAGTCAAATTCAATTGTGAAAACTATTTTGGAAATAAATTAACTTAATAATTGACTAGTTTTTCGCTTCCATTGCATATACATGTATAAACTGAATCATTTGCTGAACTAAAAACAAAGCATGGCTAAATGAAATAAGCCAGTCACAGAAAGACAAATACTGTTAATTCCACATATGTAAGATATTTGGAATTGTCAAAATCATGGAGAAAGAAAGTGGAATGGTGGGTACCAGGGCCTAGTGGAGGAGAGAGTGAGAAGTTATTGATTCCTGAGTACAGAGTTTCCGCTTTACACCATGAAGAGTTATGGAGATGTGTTCAACACCACCAAGCTGTATACTTAAAAATGGGTAAGATGGCAAATTTTTTTACATTTATTTTTCCACAATAAAAAAAATGGAAAAATATTTTTAAAACCCCACAAACTAGAAAATCTTAAGTGTCAAAAGAGCCATTTCAGATTTGAATCCAGAGCAGCCTTCTATACATAAAAATTAACTTTGTAATTCTTAATGTACAACTTAATGCCATGTTGTATAGGCTTAGTGTTAGTGATAAATTGATAGCTAAGTGATATAGTTTAAACCAGAACAATTTTTTCTTTCAGTTCTTTATCCTCTTTCTACTCCCCACTACCTTCCCTTGTCTCTTCATCCTCTCCTTCTTGCTCATCCTTTGTCCTCATTTTTCTGTTCTTATTCCAAAAGTAAATATTAAAATTATGTCAATATAAGGAAAACTAATCATCTTAACAATGGTCAAATCAGATACAATTAAAATTTTTAATTTTTCTTAAACTTGTCTGAGAAATGGTGAATAAATACGATTTAACTTATCTCAGCATTATATATTCAATATTAAAGGACATTAAAAGAATTTAAAATGAAATTAATTTTATTTCAAGCTAAAGTAAAGCATGATTATTCTGATGATTTCTTATCATGAATGGTTTCAAATAAACTAATCAATAAGCATTCAATTAACACATTTTTTTTCCTGGCCAGAAATACTTCAAACTCTTTTCTATCTCCAAACAACAATATTGCATGATAAATTTTCAGATTTTAATCAAAAGTAAAAATAGAAAAGTCAATATATCCCTAATTGTCAAAGTTGGATTTTATATCATAGTGAGTCAGATAAGAGTCTGATCTGATTCCAACTTGTTAATTGGAAGACCAAGATCATAGAAAGCTCAGAAAGTGCATTTTAATACATTGCTTATTCAGTATATTGAGTAATAAACTAGTAGGTGGAAAGAATGAATACATTTCTCTGGTAGTTTATCAAGCAGTAGTAATTTCAGCCTTACATGTAATATGCCTCTAGGTTCAATCCACATATGATATATCACAGGTGGAATTAAAGTCTATTCAGTTTATGAAAGTATGAAAGTGTTACCCTCAAAAATAAAAGCAAATCTGTATTCAGCTGAACTATCCAGAAAATGGATGCAAGACTTTCTGTTTCTGCGTTATGTAGAATCTTGTGTCTCTTCCATATCAGAAGATATTTGCAAACATGGTAGTGCTGTCTAATTTCCAGCTGTATTCAAGAATATAAAACATGTTTTCAGACTACCAAATTAGAATTTGAAATAAAATGCACATATATTGACCAGAAATTAATTATATAAGAAATAGTAATTATATATTTAAATCTTTGAATCTGATTTTCTTTAATTATTTCCACATTAGTTATTTTGTATTAATTTGGGTTTCATGAATTAGGTAATTTATTTTACTTTTTGGGAGAAAGTTTCTGGTTGTCTCTATTTTTAATACAGTTGACAATTTATGCCTCAATGAAAATATGTAAACATTATTAATACATTTATGGACCTGAATCCTTGGGTGTGCAAATTTATTCTGCAAAGTAAATTACCCCTCTACTTTATAGAATTATATGGGTAGAGAGTAAAGTAAGACCTCCATAAAATGTCTTATTTGTGGTGCTGTTTTCTGCTATAAGAGGTTTCATTTTGTGAAAAGGAGAGACTGAGATCATCATCCTTTACACAGTGGCGAACACCCTCGTAATGAACATAATCGTCAAGACATCATTTTAAAGGCTGATTTTACTCTTCTGTAAAGAAAATGGTAACCTGTTTGGATAATGTTATTATGACTAAATTTTAAAAAAAAACTGCACAGGTCTTCTCTTACAGTATATGTTTCTTATGTTTTACTTATTAATATCCTCCCCAGTGAGAAAAATGCTATTTGCACAGAGTTGGGATGTTATGTTAAATGATTGTAAATATTACAAATAATGTTTGCTTGTTGAATTAAACACAAAGAACAGCATTAAAAAATAAACATATTAACATTTTCTTTATAATTTCTGGATATTCATATAAATAAAATAGTTTATTTGAAAACATTAAAGCAAAAGTCAGAATTATCAATATAGCGTTTAAGATATCACCCTCTCCTAATGAACTCATTAATAAATTTTTCTTAACATTCTTTTAAAATGATGAAAAGTACATAATATTAGTTTCTAAAAATATAATTCATTTATGTTAACACTATTTATTTTATCCAAAGCAGTAATATAGTGATACATGGAAATAAATTTTCTTTATTTTTAAAATTAGTATCTAATATATACATAAGAATATCAATTGCATCGCACTTTTAAAACCATTGAAACTATATAAATTTGGGTACATAAAATAATACGATAAAATAAAAAAAACCTTTTGATAACTATCACTGACCTAATTTATTATCCTGTTAACAATAATGTAAAACAGGGGTGTCCAATCTTTTGGTCTCCCTGGTCACAGTTGAAGACAAATTGTCTTGGATTACGTACAAAATACATTAACACTAATGATAGCTGATGAGCTAAAAAACAAAAAAGCCTGCAAAAAAATTTCATAATGTTTTTAGAAAGTTTACAAATTTGTGTTGGATGACATTCAAAGCCGTCCTGGGCGGCATTGGGTTACAGGTTGTATAAGCTTGATGAAAAAGAAAGAAATTTTACTAATTTAAAATACTTGCCCTTTGGATCTGACCTAGTACCTAGACTTCTCTAGCACTATGTGTATTTTTCAGTCACATTGAGAAAAATGTATTCACCCCAGAACTGTTGTTCACATTCTCCCATGTAACAGCTGTTGCCTATTCTGTTTGACTAAAAAGTGTTGGTAGGCAAACCCTTCCCAATGTGTCTCCAATTTGTTTAGACACTAATTTAGAAAGTTCCTTTTTTTCTTTGAAAAAAAAAATGGATCAAAATAAATACATTATTTGCCGAGCTATTTGAGAACTAAAAAGTCACTCTTATAAAAGCCCTGGATGAATTATAGAGCCCAGACAAGTGGGATTAATATTTCAGCCAAAATTAGAAATCAGAATTGGGTTTTGATTTTTAATGGCATGTAGCACAGAAACACCCACAACTTCTCTGAAAAATACACATTCCTTATAGGGCTCTTGAGGAAGATACAGGCAAGAAAGAGAAAACTAATGGGGAACAAGGTACTGCTTTATTATCTCTGAGAAATCATTATTTATGTTGGAAGAATTGTGGGACTTTATAAAGCTGAGTTTAGCTTAAGCCTTAAGCCAGACGCTTAAGGGGGTTCTTAACCACAAAAGTCAGAGTCCACATTTAAAGTCAGCAGTAAGAACATCTTTTAAAATTTATTTCTCCTGCCCACCTTTACTTTCTCCTTTTACTGGTGCTTCAGGTTAGTTGTACTAATGTTCCTAAATTTCCACTACTCCATCTATTTATGCCCTTTGCATTATAGGTTTGCCCTTTGGATCTGACCTGGTGACCCGACTAAGAGGGAACCCTATTAAGAGGCAAAGTATATTTCTTCATCCTTGAATCTGGGATGGCCTGGCCTGGCGAGTAGAATGCAGTAGATAGGACATGCAATTTCTGAACCTAAACCTAAGAGGCTTCTGTTTTTTCCACTCTCTGCTTGAAGCCCTTTCTCCGCCCTGAGCACAAGTCTACATTCTTCTGTTGGAGAATGAGATAGACTGTGGAGCACAGCCAAGTCATAACACCCAAGGTCATCTTACATAATCCAGGTACACTCAACCCACAAAAGATAACTGCAGACATAAAAACAAGCACAGGTAAGATAGGCTGAATCCAGCTAGAATCCAGCTATCAGTAGAATCACCCAGATAACTGTAGACTTAATACAAATAACAAATGTTCATTGTTTTAAACCAACAAGTTTTAGAATATTTCATTATGCAGAAATAGCTAAGCAATACAATTCAATGTGTGACTCCTCATTCCTTTATACTTTTATCTCGTGATATGGCTAAAGTTTCTCTCCATAATCTTTAGTGAAATGATGAAATAAAATCTGGGCATGGTCAATTAGAATAGTGCCAACTCCACTCTGTTTCAGAAATTGACCAAAACTTGGTCAACATTTTACCAGAGACTTGTCATCAGAGTTTTTATTTTATTTTTTGAGACTGAGTCTCTCTCTGTCTCTCAGGCTGGAGTGCAGTGGCCTGATCTCAGCTCACTGCAACCTCTGCTTCCCAGGTTCAAACTATTCTTGTACTTCAGCCTTCCAAGCACCATAGTTTTTAAAAAAGTATTTATCTCTTTGATGAGCTGATAAACCAAACTGAGAATGACACTATAAGAACCTTCAGAATATTCATTGGGAATTTGATCTTTCTAGATCTGAAACCAGTATTTTTGGTTGTATATCAATAAATTATTTTTTCAAAAAAAATTAACTGAAGCAAGTACGATTTGAGTTTCCATTAAAACCAAATATTTCTAAGTAATATACGGTTTTATAACTGTCTAGCCACAGGGAGAAGAAATTTCAAAAGACTATGCGAGAGAGATTGTGGTCAGCAAGTTGCTCAGTATCAGGTAACAGAGAACATCAAAGAGAGAACAAAGAACATGAACACGTGTCTTTTAAAACATAGTACCTCATTTCCAAATAAACATGCCCCAATGCATTGTTTTGTATATGTATTGTTATATAGTAAATCCATTTTCCTTTGCTGCAGGAGGTGGGATTATTAGTAAGAGAATAAAAAGAAATTCTGTTATGACAAAATTCAGGCCAGGCATGGTAGCTCAGGCCTGTAATCCCAGCACTTTGGGAGACTAAGGTAGGTGGGTCACTTGGGCCAGGAGTTTGAGACCAGCCTGGTCAACATGGTGAAACCCTGTCTCTACTAAAAAATCCAAAAAAATTAACTGGGTGTGGTGACACATGCCTGTAATCCCAGCTATTCAAGAGTCTGAGGCACGAGAATCCCTTGAACCTGGGAGGCAGGGGCTGCAGTGAGCCAAGATTGCACCACTGCACTTCAGCCTGGGTGACAGTGTGAGGTGAGACTCTGTGTCAAAAAATAAAATAAAATAAAATAAAATTTTTTAAGACTGCATGTATTACTTCCTTCCACCTGCCTCAAGACCTCCCATACCTATTACTAGGCACTGAAGTTGAAATAATTAAATTATATAAATCTTTCATTGGCAAACACTGTAACTGCTACAAATAGAGCAATTCTCTCTTCAAAGCTGAAATCAAAGTATATCTCAAAATTTCATTTTCAGCTATGGTACATGAAATGCAATGAGAAGAAACATCAGACTGATAACTTTCTACATTGCTTGCAATTATAAATATACTATTCTGTTTCCCATGTGCCTTTGTTTAAGTGTGTATGCATTCAGCAATAGCATCTTACATTTAAAACTGCTAGATGAATCAAGCAACCTTGTTGATTGTCCCATATCAGACTCAACAATAAGTGACTCTTGACTCTATTTTAATATTATTTGACCAAACCTGCCATGTAAAGTAGCTTTAAACATATGATGCTCAACTTATGAACTCACAAGTAGAATATACTGTGCTTTATTTGAATTTTTGGGCAAAAATCTTGCATTAAAAGAAGTCGGGAAACAGGTAACAGAGAAATGTTCTTTCAAAGTGTTTTTGGTTATAACAGCTATTACAAATACAAACTCATGATTGTAACAGATGAAAAGTTTAGCATGAATAATGGTATTAGAAAAACGTGTTTTGACCATGATATATCCTGTATATTGAAAGGAAACACATAAACTATTAAACTTAGTCATGGAGAAATAGGACACAAAATTGACTCACCACTGGCAGTGTTTGCTTTGGTGTAAATCTGGAATCCTTGCAAGTCAATATAAACAAATGCTGGAAAAGTAAGCTATTTGTCCAGAAACATTTGTTATGAACAAAGAGCAAAGTACTGCATGCTCTGGAATTCATCCATGCTGAACATATTCTTGAAGTAAATAAATTGTGTTGAGGATAGTTGGCCTCTAAGATTGTGTTGCAAACTTAGGAGTCAGAATCTGTATTTAGTACACATTGCCTCTGCATGTCATATACACGAAAGAAGTAGAAACCAAGAGTAGGGCAGAATTAATCAATGACTGTAATGAAATAAATTCAGTTTGGTCAACACTAATGGAAATATTCTTAAATAGGCATTAATTTTACTTTCTCTACCTCCCTTTAATGCCCACAACATTTAGCACTCATAATTCTTAGGAAAAATTGTAAGGAATAAAATACATGAAAAGGGGTTAAATGAAGATGTATTAATTTTATACTTGTTAGTTTATCAGTTGATCTTTGCCATTGTTTTTTCCTTAATTTTTAATTTAGTTTTTAATGTCGACTTAAACAATATTATTAAGAAGATAAGAAACTTATCTTTTTTTTAAGCAATGACTTATAGATTTAATTTGATAGTTTTATTTCTCTTTAACTTATATTTTGTGTTACCCCCTGTTTCATAATGAATGATAATGACTATCAATTTATATTAATGACATTAATTTTATTTTCTTTTTTAACTTTCATTTTACATTTAGGGGTATACGTGTAGGTTTGTTACATAGGTAAACCTGTGCCACAGGAATTCATTGTACAGACTATCGCCCAATTACTGATTGTAGTAACCATTAGTTATTTTTCCTGACCCTGTCCCTCCTCCCCTTCTCCACCTTCTGAAAGGCCCCAGTGTCTGTTGTTTCCCTTTATATGTCCATGAGTTCTCATCATTTAGCTCCCACTTACAAGTGAGAAGATGTGGTATTTGGTTTTCTGTTCCTGCATTAGTTTTCTAAGAATGACAGCCTCCATCTCTATCCGTGTTCCTGCTAAGGACATGATCTTGTTCTTTTTATGACAACATAGTATTATTCCCTGGCACATATGTACAATGTTTTCTTTACCCAATCTACAATTGATGGACATTTAGGTTGACTCCACATCTTCACTATTGTGAATGGCACTACCCGTGTATGTGCTCTTATGATAGAACAATTTATATTTCTATTTATGTTTCTTTGGGTATGTCCCAGTAATGGGATTGCAAGTTCAAATGGTAGTTCTGTTTTTAAGTCTGTAACGAATCACCACATTGTTTTCCACAATGGTTGAACTAATTTACAGTCCCACCAACAGTGTATAAGTGTTAACTTTTCTCCACAACCTCACGAGCACCTGTTATTTTTTGAATTTTTAATAATGGCCATCCTGACTGGTTTGAGATAGTATCTCATTGTGGTTTTGATTTGCATATATCTAATGATCAATGATCAGTGTTGTTGAGCTTTTCTTCATATGGTTGTTGGCTGCATGTATGTCTTCTTTTTTTTTTTTTTTGAGACCAAGTATCGCCCTGTCATCCAGGCTGGATGGAGTGCAATAGCACAATCTTGGCTCACTGCAACCTCCACCTCCAGAGTTCAAACAGTTCTCCTGCCTCAGCCTCCAGAGTAGCTGGGATTACAGGCTCTCCTCACCATGCTTCGCAAATTTTTGTATTTTTAGTAGATACAGCATTTCACCATGTTGACCAGGCTGGTCTCAAACTCCTAACCTCATGATCTGCCTGCCTTGGCCTCTCAAAGTGTTGAGATTAAAGGCATGAGCCACCATGCCTGTCCATATGTGTTCTCTTGAAAAATGTCTGTTCATGTCCTTTGCCCACTTTCTAATGTGGTTGTATGTTTTTTTATTGTATATCTGTTTAAGTTCCTAATGCATGCTAGATATTAGACCTTCATCAGATGCATAGCTTCCAAAAATTTTCTTCCATTTTGTAGGTTGTCTGTTCACTGTTTCTTTTGCTGTGCAGAAGCTCTGTAGCTTAATTAGATCCTATTTGTCAATTTTTGCTTTGGAAGCAATTGCTTTGGCATCTTCATCATTTACCTATTTTTACTTCTAGAATGATATTGCCTAGGTTCTCTTCCAATGTTTTTATAGTTTTGGGTTTTACATTTAAGTCTTTAATCCACCTTAAGTTGATTTTTGTATGTGATATAAGAACATGGTTGAGTTTTAATCTTCTGCATATAGCTAGCCAGTTATCCCAGCACCGTTTATTGAACAGGGAGTCCTTTCTCCATTGCTTGTTTGTGTTAGCTTTGTTAAATATGAGATGTTTGTAAGTATGCAGCCTTATTTATGGGATCTCGATTTTGCTCCATAGGTCTACATGTCTGTGTCTGTATTTGTTCAAGTACCATCCGGTTTTTGTTACTATAGCCCTGTAGTTGGCTAGCATGATGCCTGCAGCTTTGTTCTTTTTGTTTAGGGTTGCCTTGGCTATTCATACTCTTTTTTTGGTTCCATATGAATTTAAATTTTTTTAAAATTTCTTGAGGAATCTCATTGATAGTTTGATAAGAATAACATGGAATCTATACATTTCTTTGGGTAGTCTCTTCATTTTAATGATATTGACTCTTCCTATCCATAAGCATATCATTGCATTTGTTTCTGTCATTTCTGATTTCTTTGAGCAGTGTTTTATAGGTCTTATAGTAGAAGTCTTTCACCTTCTTGGTTAGCTGTATTCTTAGGTATTTTATTATTTTTTGTGTGTGGCAATTATAAATTGATTTGCATTTCTGACTCTCGAGCTGACTGTTGGTGTATAGGAATGCCGGTAATTTTTTACATTGATTTTATATCCTGAGACTTTGCTGAGTTGTCTATCAGCTTTAGAAGCATTTGAGATGAGACTATGGGTTTTACTAAATATAGGATAACGTCCACTGCAAACAGAGATAGTTTGACTTCTTCTCTTCCCATTTGGATGCTCTTTATTTATTTATCTTGCCTGATTGCTGTGGCCAGGACTTCCAATACTATGTTGAATAGCATCCTGTCTTGTATGAATTTTCAAGGGGAATGTTTGGATGTGTTGTCCATTCAGTATGTTGGCTATAGGTTTGTCATAGATGGCTCTTATTGAAATATATTCCTTCAATACATAGTTAATTAAAAGTTTTTAACCTGAAGGGGTGTTGAATTTTATTGAAAACAATTTTCTGCATATACTGAGATCATCATAATATAGTTTTAACTTTAATCCTGTTTATGTAATGAATCACATTTATTGATTTGCATGTAATGAGCAAACCTTGCATTCCGGAGATAAAGCATACTTGATAGTGGTGAATAAACTTTTTGTTGTGCTGCTAGTTTTGTTTTGCCAGTGTTCTGTTGTGGATTTTTCCATCAATGTTCATCAAAGATATTGGCCTGAAGTCTCCTTTTTTTGTTGTGTCTCTGTCAGGTTTTGGTATCAGGATGGTAATAGCCTTGTAGAACCAGTTACTCCTGAATTGTTTCAGTAGAAATGATACTAGCTCTTCTTTGTACGTCTGGTGGAATTCAGCTGTGTATCTCTCTGGTCCTGGGCCTGTTGTTGTTATTATTGTTCGTAGGCTGTTTATTACTGATTCAATTTTGGTGCTTATTATTGGTCAGCTCAGGGACTCACTTTCTTCCTAGTTCAGTCTTGGGAAAGTGTATGTGTTTGCAAATTTATCCATTTTTTCCCTAGATTTTCTAGTTTGTGTGCACAGAGGTATTCATAATGTTATCTGATGGTTATGTATATTTCTGCAGGATCAGTGGTTATATTCCCTTTGTTGTTTCTAATTGTGTTTATTTGAATCATCTCTCTTTTCTTCCTTATTAGTCTAGCTATCAATCTGTTTATTTTACTAATTAAAAAATTTCCTGGATTTGTCAATCTTTTGAATGGTCTTATTCTTTCAGTTTGGCTCTACTTTTGGCTATTTCTTATCTCCTGCTAGCTTTGGTTTGGTTTCCACTTGGTTTTCTCCATCTTTTAGTTATGATGTTAGGTTGTTGATTTGAAATCTTTCTCACTTTTTGATGTAGGAATTTAGTGCTATACAGATCTCTCTTAACACTGCCTTCCCTGTGTCCCAAAGATTCTGATATGTTGTATCTTTGTTCTCATTGTTTTAAATAACTTATTGATTTCTCCTTTAATTTCGTTATTTACCCAAAAGCTACTCAGGTGCAGGTTATTCTATTTCTCTGTAATTGTATAGTTTTGAGTGATTTTCATAGTTTTGATTGCGAATTTTATTGTGCTGTGGCCCCAAAGAATGGTTGTAATGATTTCAGTCCTTTTGCATTTGCTGAGGAGTGGTTGTGTCTGATTATGTGGTTGATTTCAGAATATATGCCATGTGATGATGAGAAGAATGTATATACATTTGTTTGTGTAGAGATTTCTGTAGATGTCTATCAGGTCTATTTGTCCCAATGCTGACTTTAGGTACTTCATATCCTTGTTAATCTTCCTCCTCAATGAGCTGTCTAATACTGTCAGTGCAGAGCTGAAGTCTTCTAACAGTATTTTTGGGAGTCTAAGTCTTTTTGAAGGTCTCTAAGAACTTCCTTCATGAATCTGAGTGGTCCTGTGTGAGATGCATAGATATTCAAAATAATTAGGTCTTCTTGTTGAATCAAACCCTTCCTTTAACATGATGTAGCATCCTTTTTCTTTTTCAATTTTTGTTGATTTAAAGTTGTTTTGTCCAAAATTAGGGTTGCAATCCCTGCTTTTTTCTGTTTGCTGTTTGCTTGATAGATTTTCCTCAATGCTACTATTTTGAGACTAGGGATGTCATTGCATGTGAGAGGCGTCTCTTAAAGACGGCATACCAGTGGGTCTTGGTTCTTTATTCAGCCTGTCACTCTGTGTCTTTTAATTGGGAGCATTTAAATTCAAGATGAGTATTGGTACGAGTGGATTTGATCCTGTCATCATGCTGTTAACTGGTTATTATGTAGACTTGGTTTGTGTGGTTGCTTTATAGTGTCACTGGTCTGTGTACGTATGTGTGTTTCTTTGATGGCTAGTAATGGCCCTTCCTTTTCATTCAGTGCTTCCTTCAGGAGCTCATGTGAGGCACTTCTGCTAGTAATGAATTCCCTCAGATTTGCTTGTCTGAAAAGCATCTTATTTCTCCTTTACTTATGAAGATTAGTTTGGCTGGATATGAAATTCTGTGTTAGAATTTATTTTCTTTGACCTGTTTTCATTTAGAAAAAGAAAGTACAGCTCACTGCCAGCCCTCATTTAATTTTGCATGAACATCCTCTCTGAGGCTAAAGCAAATCTGAGTTTCAATTTGAAAATTTAAAAAAATGTATAAAAACTTTTCTTGGAGTTATTTCTAAACATAACTGACATCAAAATTGTATGAATCATCAGCATTATCTATTTTGGAAAAATCAGATTCATCAAATGAAGCTTTGACCAACAACTGTAAACAGTATTAATATTGCATGTAAGAATGCTATGTTTTCTAGGATTTAAAATTTTCAGCCATCAAGAATTATCATATTTTGTAAATGGAGATACCACTACTAAAAATAGGATGCTATAAATAGAATAATATCTTTTGTTTCCAAGTACATATACTAGACACAGATTTTGTCTTTTTATGTAATTCCATATTTCTGTTTTTGTTCTTTTCATTTTTTCCCCTATTCTTGTCTGTCTTATATCAGAAAGCCAGTATCTAAACTCTGAGATTCTTTCCTCTGCTTGCTCTAGTCTGCTTTTAATATTTGTGATGGCATTATCAAATTCCTGTAGTATGTTTTTCAGCTCTATCAGGTCAGTTACATTTCTTTCTATACTGGCTATTTTGTCTGTCAGCTTCTCTACTGTTTTGTTGTGATTCTTAGCTTCCTTGGATTGGATTTCAATGTACTTCTGCATCTCAATAATCATCATTCCTACCCCTATTCTGAATTCTATTCCAGTCTTTTGAGCCATCTCAGCCCAGTTCAGAACCCTTTCTGGAGAGGTATTGTTGTTGTTTGGAAGAAAAAAGGCACTCTGGCTTTTGTAGTTGTCAGAGTTCTTGCACTGGTTCTTTCTCATCTTTGTGGGCTAATATTTTTTTAATTTATGTAGCTGCTGACCTTTGGATGGGTTTTTTTTCTTTTTTCCTATTTGATGACCTTGGGGATTTGATTGTGATATAAGGTGGAATC
This sequence comes from Cacajao melanocephalus, assembly GCA_963573385.1. Classification (NCBI taxonomy): domain Eukaryota; kingdom Metazoa; phylum Chordata; class Mammalia; order Primates; family Pitheciidae; genus Cacajao; species Cacajao melanocephalus. Next base: position 3,652 of record CAUYLG010066142.1, on the reverse strand, counting down.
AATCAACTGGCTTTACTTCTGAAAGGTTTCAGGGGGCCGATATTCAGCTCCCAACTCATGGACTGCACACTCTAACTCTGTGAGACTTGAATTGGCCCCCGACTTTGTTCTCTGACTCTTCAAGGTTAGGAATCCACTGCTTTAAGTGACCCGAGGTGTTCCCAGACCACTGGTCACTACACTGTGATGGGTGGTGCCAGCCAGAGCATTTCATAGTGTGGTAGTAGAGGAATCCATCCTCATTTGCACATGCCAGCTGAAGTGGCAGTGGCAGCGCTGTGTGATCGTGGGTGCTGGGGTGCCTGCCTCCGTGCAGGTCTTCACAACAGTGGCAGATGCAGCACAGCTCAGGGATTTGGGAGGCCCCAATGCACAATTGCATTGGTGGTGGTGGTAGCATGGGGACAGGGCATGGGTGGGTGCAGGTCTGTGTGTGCTCTCTGTGCACCACAGGCAGGAGTGGTCGTTCAGAACAGAGGATTGTCTATTGTTCTCTGTGCCTAGTTTCACTCCCACTGGCAGATTGGAACTGTCTTGCTCTGTATTAGTACCTTCTCATACTGCTATAAATAATTACCTGAGACTTGGTAATTTACAAAGAAAAGAGGTTTAATTGACTCACTGTTCCACATGGCTGGGGAAGCCTCAAGAAACTTACAATCATGGAAAAAGGTGAAGGGGAAGTAAGGCACATTTTACAGGGCAGCAGACAAGAGAGAGCTCAAGGAAAACTGCCACTTTTAAACTAGCAGATCTCCTGAGAACGCCCTCACTATCATGAGAACAGCACGGGGGAAACCATCCCCATGATCCAGTTGCCTTCCACCAGGCCCTTCCCTTCACACAAGTAGATTACAATTTGAGATGATATTTGGGTGGGGACACAGAGCCAAACAATACCAGGTTCTGCACCTGCCAAAGCTCTGACTGCTACATTGGTACAGCAGGAGGCAGGATGTACTCATTCTAGAGTAGTGACATGGCAGGATGCACATGCAAATCCATGCTGGTATAAAAGGGAAGACAAAACCCACACATGTGCACACACACCCATAAAGCAATGATGCTGGAGGGGAGAGAATTGTGGGCCCAGGAAAAGCTGCAGTAGCAGAAGGCAGCAGGCACGTTGGTGCATGACTAAGGGGGTTGCCTTGTTAGTGTTCTCTACCTGCCAGTCAGACAAGGTTCACCAGCACAGGAGCTATGATTCAGGACCTGAGTGCACCCTAGGCTGCCCTGCAAGTAGGCACGGCCAGGCAGGAGCCCTGTGAAAGGCCAGCAAACTAAGGGGAGCTCAGGTCAGACTAGCCCCATTTGTTGGGCAAGACTGCCTTGCAAATTTCAGATTCAATAGTTCCCATAGGTCTTAAGTCTCTTATGGGAGCATGTGAGCCTAGAGGGATGGGCATCTCTGGTTAGCTTCCACTAGAAGTGCTCCTGCACTAAACCCCCGGGCTCTGCATCAGCTGGTGTGCTGCTCCTACCACTTCTCTAAACAGCTCTTGTTGCCACCTCCGTGTCTGAATGTCCATAGTGGTTGAAGGATCTCCTCCTGCTGGGACTCCAGAGGCCTGTGATGAGAATATGTTGCTCCTTGCCAGTTCAACTCACCTGTTCCCCCAGAGTTACTGGGGGCCAGGATGAGTCCTGGTGTGTGGTAGCCATATACAGTGTTCTCAGCTTCTTGCTTCTTCAGCCCAAGTCTCATATCTTCCCTCTATGCACTCTGAGTAACTTCCCTCTGAAGAGTTAGGAGTGCACCAGTAGTCCCAGCCCCTTGGTGGCAGCTCTTTCATCTGGCTGCATCAAGTCAGCCATCTTCCCCACCCCTCCCAGAAACTTGTCTTTCTTAAAGTCAAATGGGGAAGGATTAATTCAAAATAAAATTAAACTGGTATTTAGCTTATTTTCACTTCCATTTCAATGTTAATTATTGATAAAGATACTTGTTAGAAGTCAACAGTGAACAATAGGCTACAATATATTATTGAAATTAAAACTGGCAGAAAAAATGGAATGAAAATACAACCTCAACAGAAAGAAAAAATGAAAGAAAGAGAAAGAAAGAAGAAAGAAAGAGGAAAGAAAGAAAAAGAAAGCGAAAGAAAGAAAAGAAAGAAGAAAGAAAGAAAGAAGAAAGAAAGAAGAAAGCAAGAAAGAAAAGAAAGAAGAAAGAAAGAAGAAAGAAAGAAAGAAAGAAAGAAAGAAAGAAAGAAAGAAAGAAAGAAAGAAAGAAAAAGAAAATGGAGGAAGAGAGGGAGGAAAGATGTGGAGATAATCCAGACAGATACTCTTCTTTGTTATGTATTTCTTCTCTCAAAATAAGTAATGGGACAAATCATTTTATGGATTAAAATTATATTTCAATAAATTTAGGATTTTCTTCAATATGTACTTTTTTTTTCTATTGTTTTGAGCTGGTATGTCTCATGTATGTTAAACGTAGAAATGATTGATTTTAATATGATAACGTTGCTTAACTTTTAAAAGTACTTTAATATTTCCAAAATGTCTGTTTTTAGTTTATTTGTTTTACTATATCATAATAACAATTTTCTGTAGTATGAATTTTCAATAGGCTTTACAGAAGCAAAATGATGGTTTTGAGAAATTAAAGTAGAAAACTTTCTTTTTCCTTCATTAGTGCAGAATTTATAATATCTCATAACCTTTCTAGCAGTTGTCCAGCTACTATTCTCACAGAGCTTGGCAGAATTTTTAAAAAATTGGACCAATGAATGTTCAAAGCAAGATATTCAAATTATTAAAATTTAGTTAAAAAATTTGGAGTCAAAAGCAATTGACTGTAATACCATCTTTGCTAGTTTATGAATTATATCCAAAATTATCAGATAATTTTGGGTAAACAGTACACAGAATAGTGTTGGGTTACAATCACCTCAGCCTTGATAAAGCTTGTATAAACTTAGTGATAAGTAATAGAATCCGTATATGGACAGTGGTTTTCATATGTTGTTTGACATACAGCCTGTGCATGTGCTTGCACTGATGTGTACATGTCTGGGGACACGTAATCACAATTGTTCCCTTCAATGAATTAAACTGTACCTAAAATGTATTTGTTTCATACATTCTTATCATACTAAGATATTGAATATCAATTATATACTACAATTAAATGCCTATAAGAATCCAACCAAGATACAAAAAAGTTAAACCAGAAAAATATTATTTTTAATAATGACTTAAATATCATTTGTTAAAAAGTTACAGAAATGGTTAGCACAAATGTTTTAAATTTCAATGATTGTAATTAATTTCTGATATGAATCATTTTATAAAATTAATATATTGATTACAACAGTTAAGTGTAATTATTCTATCTATTCAAGATATTTTATTATTACTTTTTAGCACCAAGGTAAACTCAATGGAGGATAAGTACCATAACAATAATTCAGCATACATTTTCCAATCTGTTTGGTAATGCAATGTGTTCTCCAGAGTCCTCACTTGCACATTAATCAGTCACTCATGAACCTACCTCTCTGTCCAGTGAGGCTTTCTAAATGTAACTTAAAGAATAACGTTTTTTTTTTTTTTTTTTTTTTTACGAAAGGGATTTGCAGAAGATTGGTACAGATCGGAATAGCACACGTCAGAAAACCAGTCACACGCTGTTTTAGCCCTT
>CAUYLG010066141.1:0-12612 GCA_963573385.1 Cacajao melanocephalus | reverse complement strand
TCTGACAAATAGTATACTCTCAATAAATAGTTGCTTTCTACAAATACAAGCAAGTAACAGTTAAACTGAATTCCAAAGTGTTACTTAGATTAGTTACTAAAGATTTTTCTTCAAAGTTCTTAGAAGGGTCTTTTTTTTTTTTCTTTTCAGAGACGGGGTTTCTCCATGTTGGTCAGGCTGGTCTCAAACTCTCGACCTCAGGTGATCCTCCCATCTCGGCTTCCCAAAGTGCTGGGATTACAGGTGTGAGCCACCGTGCCTGTGCCTGGCCTCTTTTTTTTTTTTTTTTTTCCAGAGAGAAGGGTCTTAATATAGCTTATGGGTATAAATTAGTGATGCATCTGTCCTCTAGTCTATCTTTACCCTAAGAGAGTATTCTCGTTCTTCTTATGGTCTATAATAAAGACTATGCTGATTTTTTAACCTCTTGGAAGTAATACTGAGTTATTTAAATACACTGTATTCAACAGACAACACCATAATATGACAAGTTGAAGAAAATCAAATTTTAATTTAAATCATGTTCAAGAGAAATAGTAGCACCTGCCTGTTTGAATGTCCTTCCAGAGAACCCAGGATTTAGAACTGTCTTCAAATATGATGAAGCAGCTCTGTTTCAATATGTTTATCTGCAATACAGAGAAATACTTAACGGTGATCTCTTAAAATTAAAAACATTAAGTTAAATTTAAGATTATTAAATGCTTACTGCAAAAACAGCAAAACATACATTAAGGTAACTTGCCTTTTTGATAGTGCCAAGATAAAACAAGCCATCTGACCATCTAGCTAGGACATCCTGACCCTCTTCAAATTTACATGCTGGCTTTTTGGCTTTATGTCCATCCTGTAAAGACAGCTTGGTCAAGGATGTTGGGGTCTTTTGGTTTCGACGTAAAGGAGACCGCTTGTGGACCAGTGAATTACCTGCCCCTGTAGAGTCTCTGTTTAGAGAATAAAAGACCATATATAAGACTTACTTGTAGAGCTTATTTTATACCAGTGGGATACTTTATATGTTAATCAAAGTTTTTCACTTGTTAAAAACCTTAAGACAAAGAAAAATATAAAAGGTACCTCAAATCATAAATACTTTCCAAACAAAGAAGTTTAAAACAAAATGATAACAATTCTCAATATCCATTCATTGCCTACTCTAAGTGAGGCAAAGACTCAGCAAACACCCTAAGATAACACGGTTGAGGCAGCTGTCATCACAGTAACAGCTTTAGGTTGAGGTATGCAGGCCATGGTCATGAGCAAATAATGTCTTGAATCTCATGACTGGGTTTAGATAAAGAATAAAAGTGAATTAAATTGTAGTACCTTGATTATGCCACATGCAGTTAAGACACACTAACCAGTGACTTCAGGGGACAGCTGGGTGTTATTCACTCTTTGCACTCAAAGAAAGGGCAGTCATGACCTTCTCCTTACAGGGAATCACTACTGAATTGAGCAAATATGCAGACTGGCAGTTTAAAAAACAAATTGAGAATCAGCAATTTCATTAAATTATACACAAATAGAAAAATATGCTATAAGGCCAGGTGCTGTGGCTCACGCCTGTAATCCCAGCACTTTGGGAGGCTGAGGCGGGCAGATCACCTGAGGCCAGGAGTTCGAGACCAGCCTGGCCAACATGGTGAAACCCCATCTCTACTAAAAATACAAAAATCAGCTGGCTGTGGTGGTGCGCACCTGTGATCCCACCTACTTGGGAGGCTGAGGCAGGAGAATCGCTTGAACCCAGAAGGCGGTGTTACAGTGAGCTGAGATCACACCACTGCACGCCAACCTGGGCAACAGAGTGAGACTCCATCTCAAAAAAAAAGTACCCTATAAGAGTACTTAAAGGAAAAAAAATCATTAAATACTGTGAAATTACATTTAACTTATGTATTAGACATTCCATAAACAGCAAAGCATACCACCATCAACTTTCTTAAAGGTAACAAAGCAGTATTTGGTTTCACTTTTCCAAATTAGATTTTTCACTAATTAAACATACAGTGACATGTAAAACTAGATAGACAATAATTCTAAAAACAGCATAAAAGTTTAGTAAAAATAAAATGAGCAAGGAAATTGAAGAAAAAAGTTTCAAAAAGTTCCTAAGTATTAGGACTACCTAATTTCAATACCTAAAAATACAGAAATTCTGGGAAACCCTGTCACATGCTAAAACATGGATGACCCTTGAAGACATTATGCTAAGTGAAATAAGCCAGACAAAAAGGATAACTATTCCAATTATATGAGGTACCTAGATACTCAAAGTCATAGAAATGGAAATAGAATGGTGGCCAACAACTAGGAAGAATGGGGAGTAGGGAGTTAGTGTTTAATGGGTTCAGAGTGTTTCAGTTTAAAAGAAATACATTTTAAAGATATCCAAAGAAGTAACTGGTACCTTCCCAAATTTGCTGAAAAACATTATCTACACATCCAAGCAGCTCAACAAATTCCAAGTAGGATAAATGCAAAGAGACCTACACCCAGCCACATCATAGTAAAAATGCTGAAAGGCAAAAAAAAAAAAAAAAAAAAATCTTGAAAGCAACAAGAGAAATACAATATATTACATACAAGGAAACCCTAATAAGATAAACAGTTGACTTCTCATCAGAAACAATGAAGGCCGGAAGGCAGTGAGATGACAAATTCAAAGTATGCAGGCTGGGGGAAGGGGGTGCTGTCACCAGAGAATGTTATATCCAGCAAAACTGTCTTTCAAAAATGAAGGTGAAATACACACTCCCAAATAAACAAAAACTGAATTTGTTATTAGCAGAGCCATCTAACAATAAATACTAACATGACTGAAAGCAAGTAAACCCAGAAGGAAATTCAAATACACACACACACACACACACACACACACACACACACACACAGAGAACACCAACAAAATTAATTATAAAAGACAGCATAAATGCACATTTCCTCTAAAGCAAATATACAAAACAATATGTACATAATTGTATTGTTAGACCCATAATAAGTAGAAATGTAACATATTTTGCAACAATAGCACAAAGGAAGTATGTAGGAACAAAACTGTTTCAAAGAAATGACACAAGGCCAGGTGCAGCATGGCTCATGCCTGTAATCTCAGCACTTTGAGAGGCTGAGGCAGGAGGATCCCGGGTTCAACAGTAGCCTGGCAACAGGAAGAATGTCTCTAAAAAAATCAAAAAATAAAAATTAGCCAGGCATGGTGACATGTGTCTGTGTTCCCAGCTACTTAGGAGTCTGGGGTGGGAGGACTATATGAGGCCAGGAGGTCGAGACTGCAGTGAGCTATGATTGTGCCATCGCACTCCAGCCTGAGCAACAGATAGATAATTTGTCAAAAGGGAAGGGAAGCAGAGAGGGAGGGAGAGAGGGAGGGGGAGAGGAGGGGGAGGGAGAGGGGGAGGGGAAGAAAAGGAGGGAAAGAGTGAGAGAGGGAGGGAAGGAAGGGAAGGGAGAGGGAGGAAGGAAAGGACACAAGATGCCAACTCAAACTCACAGGAACAAACAAAAAAACAAAAAATGGTAAGTAAGGTAAACATAAAAAGTAGACTGTCAATTCAAGAGAACATCTGCCTTATACAGAAATCAGTCGCTGTTTCAAGTAAAAATGGTGTTCCATGAAAAAGCTGCTAGTTCGGCTGGCAACTCAAACAATGGCACAAGTGGTTTATGTCATTTCTATTTTATCACATGATATTAAAAATCTTGCCACCACGGTGCCTCACACCTGTAAGTCCAGCATTTTGGGAGGCTGAGGCAGATGAATCATTTGAGGCCAGGAGTTCAAGACAAACCTGGCCAACATAGCAAAACCCCTGTCTCTACTAAAAATACAAAATTATCTAGGCTTGGTGGCACATGCCTGTAATCCCAGCTACTCAAGAGGCTGCGGCAGGAGAACCACTTGAACCTGGGAGGCAGAAGTTGCAGTGAGCTGAGATCATACCACTGCACTCTAGCCTGGGCAACAGAGCAAAACTGTGTCTCAAAAAAAAAAAAAATTCTTAAGTGAAATAAGGTTTTGGGGTATGTGCATGTCTGTGTGCTTATGTCTTCCACTGTTAGAACACAACGACGAAGAATACAAGTACAGTTTGATGCCACTGCCTTGATTCATGCTAAGGCACAAAGCAATTTTACCTAACATTGTTTTTCTGTGTCATAGTCAGCTGTGAGGAGAAGGCATTTTTGGTAGTATAATTAGAGGAGTTAAAAAGTTTAAATTGTTGATAAGATGAGTTCAAGAGAACAGAAGTAAAAATGCAGGAAGAATCACAATGAATTTTCTATCATCAGGGATGCTTAAGGACAGGGTAAGAACGCTTTCTCCAGAGGTTGAAACAATTTAATGGGAACCCATTCCACAGTATGGGAATGACTCTATTAGCAATCAACTTTGAAAAAAGCTTTAAGTTCAGTGTTCACTTGAGGGATTTTACATCCCTTAAGTTAAAAGAAAATAACCAAAGCCTGAACAACAATGAATCATGGGTAAAAAATAACCTCCTTAGAATGCCATGGCAGGTCTGTGTTAAGACCCAGAATCTTCCAATTCCAAAGTAGAAACTGTACAAAAATAAAAATTGCAAACATTCCCAGATAGTTTCATATGCTTTCCTATTACTTCCATAAATTATCCCTTTTTTTCAGGAAGACAAGGTCTGTCTCTGTCCACTAATACTCCTGCTGCATGGCACATCCTTAGGTCATCATATCAAACTTTTTTTTATTTTTCCATCTCTTAGTGTTTATGCCCTGCTTCTCCTAATATTTCTGGTGTGCTATGTCTCAAATGAGACCTAACCTAATTATAGTTACCCTTGATTCCTTATGCCCCCTCCCACCACCCCCTCATTTTTTCCCTCTCATTCACAGCCAAATCACCAGGAAAGAATTACTGAGATTACCACGTGCCTAATCCTACATTAAACATTCAATGTATTCATTCATAAATCATTTTTGGGTCCCTATTATGAGCCACATACTGTGCCACGCACTAGATATATAGAGGTAATTTAATACTCAGCGCTGCTTTAGAAATATTTTTGCAGATGAGGATTTTACAGATCCCTTTTTACATGAGGAAACTGCAACTGCAAGACAGATTATAACTTGATGAAGTTTATTATAGGATACAAACCAGAGCCAGCATTCAATAAATCTTCTCTCTGAGCACCCTCCCATTTGCATTCAACTACGCTTAAAAATTTGCAAGGATCTTTGGGGTCGGGGTAGAATAACTAAAATTCTCTTGATTCTTTATGCTCCCTTCCTACCACTTCCTGTTCTTTCCTCCCATTCACATGCAAACCTCTGGGGAAAAGTTATACACACTTAACATCTCCACTCCTATAGTCTCCTCTTTCCAGTCTTCAGCCCACTTCAACATAACCCACCAACCTCCCCCAAAACAGGGAATGCCTGTCTCTTATCACAGTTGTATCCTCAATGCTCTGCATGGAGCATAATACATAAACGGCAGAAACATTTACGAAGTTCAAGTCAAGAAATGCCTATATTTAAGGAGTTAATTTTGTTAACTAACCTGTATTTAAGGAGTTTAACTTTTCATCTTTACCTACATTTTTAATCTAATGTCTCTACACACAAATAATCTGTTTTGCTTTAAGTAAAAAACAGACTCTACTTTCATTCACATTTAAGAAAAATACACACCAACCTTTTACCCACATAAACATAAACCCTATATAAAACTACCTTAATAAATAGATGATTTGTGCCAAGCATAGTGGCTTACACCTGTAATCCCAGCACTTTGGGAGGCTGAGGCAGGACAATCACTTGAGCCTAGGAATTTGAGACCAGCCTTGGCAACACAGTGAGAAGCTATCTCTACAAAAAATATCAAAAAATTAGCTGGGTATGGTGGCACATGCCTGTGGTCCCAGGTACTCAGGAGACTGAGGTGGGAGGATCACTTATGCCCAGGAAGTAGAGGCTTCAGTGAGCTGTGATTGTACCACTGCACTCCAACCTAGGCAACAGCAAGAACCTGTATCAAAAACCAAAATTACATCATAAATAACTTGTAAAAGCATTATTTTCTTTTACAATTTCTCTGCCTAAAAATATCTTACAGAAAACAAAGAAAAGGGCAAATTACCCATAATGCCATAACTCAAACATAAGTAGGATAAACATCTTTGTACATTTTCCTCCCCTAAAGGTTTTCCCCATGTAGTTCCCCCATCCCATTATTGTCACTGATTAATTCCCTCTTTGCTAGAATGCGACCTTTATTAGAAGCCAAATTAATTTTTCTAATCTTAGAACTTATTATTTACTTTCTGATTATGAAGGTAAACATGCTGATGTTAGAATAAATAATATAGAAACATATAGTTAAAAGTGAAAATTCTCCACGCGATCTCCTCCCACAAAAAAAACTATTAATCTCCTGATTTTTATATGTACTATATATATCTGTAATTCATATAAATGTTTTAAACAAAATATAGGACATTACATATAGTTACATACATTTTCTCACATAACAATGTATCATAAACAATGTAATTTCCACCTGTTATGTAAATATAAAATAAAAGCACATAAAATAATCATTTTATCAGCTGCTAAACTGCTTTCCAACCATTACCCAATGGAGGAACTTAGGATGTTTCCAATGTTTTACCATAAGCAATAATATAAAGCTCATTCTTCTACATTCCCAACTATTATACAGGATAAATTTGTAAAGATAATTACTATGTATATAATATACAATGTATATTTTTCCTTTTGAAAATAGAAAATTACAAACGTGGCTGGGCACGGTAGCTCATGGCTGTAATCCCAGCACTTTGGGACGCCAGGGCAGGTGGATCATGAGGTCAGGAGTTCGAGACCAGCCTGACCAACATGGTAAAACCCCGTCTCTATTAAAAATACAAAAATTAGCCAGGCATGGTGGCCCGCACCTATAATCCTAGCTACTCAGGAGGCTGACGCAGAAGAATCACTTGAACCCGGGAGGCGGAGCTGAGATCACACCACTACACCCCAGCCTGGGTGACAGAGCAAGACTCCATCTCAAAAAAAAAAAAAAAAAAAAAGAAAATTACAAACATAGACAAAACAAGTATAACAAGCCATCAAGTAACACTCAGTTTCAATTATAATCTCATGGATAATCTTTTTTCATTTATATACCCATATCCCCCCCATCCTCATATTATGTGTATTTTTAAATATCATAGGTATTGTCAATTACTCTCCCAAAAGGTACCAATTCACATTCTCACTACAACTGCATCAACAGGAAGAATTACTCTTTTGCTGTTTGACAACACATACTCTATTTCTATCTACATCTCTAATAGCAGTAGTTTAAAAATCATGTTTCTCATAGGTTTGTTAACAATTTTTTTTTTTTGGAGACAGGGTCTCTGTCACCCAGGCTGAAGTGTAGTTGTGCAATCATGGGTCACTGCAGCCTCAATCTCCAGAGTTCAAGGGATCCTCCCACCTCAGCCTCCCAAGCAACTGGGACTACAGGCATATACCACATCACCATGCCCAGCTGATTTTTTTTATTTTTAGTAGGAAACGGAGGGGGCAGGTCTCAAACTTCTGAGCTCAAGTAATCCCTTCGATTTGACCTCCCACAAGTGCTAGGATTATAAGCATGAGCCACCACGCCTGGACTATTAACAATTTCTTTGTCTTCTGGAAACTGCAGTTAATGTTCTTTGTCCATTTAAAATGAAATGTTAATCATTCTCATAATAATTTTCAAGAGCATCTTATATGTTATAACTCTTTCTTATACATATTGCAAACGTTTTTCTGAGTTCGTAAACTAAAGTGCCATGAGAAAACAGACGTTCTGATTGGGGGATCAGTACTCCTTTTGGGTACTCAGTTGACTAGTCAGTAGCTACAAAGCTATATCATTCATCTTACCGCATCACAGATTCAAACTGCCTCTGCTCTTTAAGGAGCCAGGGATTGAGGGGAGGGAGAAAGAGGGAGTTTTTATACAACGGCAGAGTTTCAGTTTAACAAGGTAAAAAGTGTTATGAAGATGGCTCAATGTATTTAATATCACTGAACTATACACTGAAAATTGGTTAAGATGGGCCAGACATGATGGCTCACACCTGTAACTCCAGCTCTTTGGGAGGTCAATGCGGGAGAGCTGCTTGAGACCAGGAGTTCAAGACCAGCTTAAGCAACACAACAAGATTCAGGCTCTACAAAAAATGTGTTTGAAAATTAGCCAGATGTAGTGGCATGTGCCTATAGTCCAAGCTACTCAGAAAGCCGAGATGAGAGAATTGCAAGAGCCTGGGAGGTCGAGGCTTCAGTGAGCTGTGACTGCACCACTGCATTCCAGCCTGAGTAACAGGGAGAACCTGTCTCAAAATTAAAAAAATAAGACCAGCCTGAGCAACATGGCAAGACAACATTCCTACAGAAAGATTTTTTAAAATGTGCCAGTCATGATGGCACATGCCTTCAAGATCACTTGAAACCAGGAGTTTGAGACTGCCGTGAGCTGGAAGCACACCACTGCACTCCAGCCTGGGTAACAGAGCGAGACCCTATCTCCTTTAAAAAAAAAAAAAAAAGGAAAAAAGTTAAATTTTGTTATATGTATTTTACCTCATTAAAAAGATTGGGAGAAAGGGCCCATAGTCACTACCACTGGATCACTGGTAGTGATATACATCTTAAAAGAGATTGCTTGGACAAATAAGTTTCTTCCCTTGAGACCAAGTGTTCAAGCCAGTAACTCTTGGTTTACTACCTCAGAATAAGTAAGACCCTGATTCATGAACTTGAAAACTGGATGTTTAATTCAGAAATAGTGTGGCTTAGGGAAAACTGGGCCTAACTCTTCCCAATCCATTCCACATTTGTTCTTCTAGTGAACAAAGAACTATCTGAATTCTTAGTTGCCATCTTTGCCATGCTCTTTCCCACAATTTCTTCCCTTCCCTGGGAAAAGTAGCAAATATGTGGGTTAATCGCATGTGAAGGATATAACATAACCTAAGAAAAGTGGTATTTTTGGTGAAAACTTTCATACGGATATGGTCAAATTCATGAGGCCAAACACGGTCAAAGTAAGGCCCACGTGTAAGGGAAGCAGCAGGCAATCTGCTTAAGCTTGGCCTGCACTAAAGCTACGGAGAAGGAATTCTCTTTTATCTCTTGAGAAAGGTACAGTAAAATGAAGCCTGAAACTCGTTGCCTTCTTTCTGGTTGAGGTTTCCTTGAAAGCAGAATGTCAAAGAGAATCAAGGTTGAACCTAAAGGACAAAAAGCATAAAGCAAGCAGCTTAAAGGCTTAGCTCTACTCCACTTCTTAAGTTTTAGAAACAATACAAACATCATGCTACATATATGGTTTTATAGAAAAAAATCAAACAGTGTAGAAAAAAATTAAGGTGAAAATCAATAGTTCCTCACTCCATCTCTTCTACTATCCCAGTCTTACTCTCAGAAGCAGGTGTTTCTTTTTTTTGAGACGGAGTCTCGCACCATCACCCAGGCTGTAGTGTAGTGGTACAATCTCCGCTCACTGCAATCTCCACCTCCTGGATTCAAGCAACTCTTCTGTCTCAGCCTCCCGAGTAGCTGGGACTACAGGTATGCACCACCACGCCCAGGTAATTTTTTTTTGCATTTTTAGTAGAGATGAGGTTTCACCATGTTGGCCAGGATGGTCTCGATCTCCTGACCTCGTGATCTGCCTGCCTGGGCCTCCCAAAGTGCTGGGATTACAGGCACAAGCCACCGTGCCTGGCCCAGGTGTTTCTAACTTTTTTTTAACTCTTTCAACTACATCTTCTGAAGGTACCCTCATATTTCCAAATAATGTGTTTATACTTCTCTTTTTAAATTGATCAACTTCAAATATGACTTCTTGATATAGAAGTTGATAATTCACATCTTATGCTAACTCCTACTTCCTACCTCCGATCCTCTACAAATCTTGAACTATTTTCACTAAATCAGTAAGGTTTACTTATTGTACAATGTGTAAATACTGGTCACTGCAAAGATAAGTTGTATACCCTTATTAAATATCCTTTCTTATTTGCTTTTAATTTTTCCCAAAATTGCTTAATATATCCCTTTATTGCCTCCTGTTTCAAACTGTCAATGATAATTTCAAATTTTTTTTTCCCCATGTAACTCCTGCTTCTAAAGCTCTCCATGTTCCTGTGCCAATCCGGAATGACTACCCTCTAAGTCCGGCTCTTGTCATCTTGGAAGTTCCCCTTATCACTCTGCTTTCTAGATCCCATATTATTTTGCTGGAGCAGTGGCTTACAACAGAAGGATGTATAAACTTTGTATATCTATTTCAATCCCACCCTTACAACTGACCAACACTTTCCCAGATATAGAATTTAATGTTGAAAATAATTTTGTCTCAGAAGTTTGATAATAGTCCTCTCTCTACTACACTCAGCATTAGTGATGAAAAACCTGATGCCACTCTGTTACTCCTTTATACGTTACCATTTTTTCCTCAGAAAGTTTCTAGGATCTTCCTTTATCCTTAATGTCTTAAAATTTCATAATTATGTGTCTAGGCAAGGTCTTCTTTCAATTATACTGTCCAGCCCTTGGTAAATCCTTTCATTTTTTTTTTCTATTTATCTTAGGCTCTCCTTTCATGCAGCAGGCTTTCCTCAACTATTTAGTGGTCCTTAGTTGTCCACTGACAGTTAAGATTAAGGTTATATAAATTTACATGGGATCCCTTTATATGTGACGCAGGAATTGTAGAGAGGTGAGCTTTGCCTTAGGGTGATCAAATAGGGAGGCAACACTTAGACTAACAAACTCTGCCAAAACATGGAGGTCTTTCTTCAGGACCTTATCGGTGTAAGAACCCTCTCTATATTTTTTACCAAAGGGGCTAGACAACTGCATACAGGTGAGTAGTGTCCCTCTGTGTAAGATATAGACAAGCATCCCCCTCTTACCAACTGTAAATGTTATCCTCTCATCCCTCACCTTGCAGGGACCCATGGTCAGGGGTTACTATTAGTGGCTCAAAATCAGCAGATACCCTAGTCTTATAACCGGGCAACACTGAGAAGAAACACATTCATTAGAGAACAAAGTTAAAATTCTGAAACTATTACAGTAGGTATTAAGTATCATAAATACTGCAAATAAACTATATTAAAAATTACAGATCAACTGACTTGGAATCCCAATTCCCATTTATAATGTTTAATATGCAAAAATGCAGCCTTCTCATAAACAACCAACATATATACATTTGTCTTCTAACCTACTGACAACCTGTATTTGCAAACTGGTATCTCAGAATATACTTTAATTAATCAGAACATTTTAATCAATCAAAACATCTATTCCCCAAACCACTTTCTAGTAAGAGTCCAATGAGAGTTAAGGAAAACATGATTATTTTAATTAAAGTCTATGGTTCTGGTCATTCAACAAATATTTGTAGAATGCCTGCTATATGCCAGGTACCATGCCAGGAAGAGACACAAATGTGGAAAGATACAGTACATACTACCGAGGAACACAGTCTTTGTAGAGAAACACATGTGCACTTCAAAAAAACTATATGCCGCATAATTCCTGTAATGAATAAGCACAAGAATAATAATATCTAATCTGTCCAGGAGCAAACGGCAGGGACAGACAAAACTTCATCAAAACTTAGCTTTTAACTACAGACTTAAAGGATGACTAGTAGTTTCAGAGATGAACCTTAGAGAGGACTTCATAAGCCTAAGGAACATATTTATCTGTAAAGGCACAAAGTTAGGAGACAACACACACTTTTCTAGGAACAAAACTGCAGTATAGCTGCAGCTCAAATTAGAGAGAAAGTGGCATAGATAACACTGAACAAATGAAAAAGACCAAGATATTAAGGGTAGAGACACTGCCTCTTTGTCTTATTTACTGTCATATATCCCTTGTACCTGGCCCCCAAGAGATTCTCAATACCAGCTGAATAAACAAATAAATGTTAGGCAAAAGAGAGAAAAGATGGGAACCCAAATAAATCTGCAATAATCTATTAATAAGAAAAGGGCAGGGCATAGTGGCTCACGCCTGTAATCCCAGCACTTTGAGAGGCCAAGTCGGGCAGATCACTCAAGGTCAGGAGTTCCGGACCAGCTGGCCAACATGGTAAAACCCTGTCTCTACTAAAAACACAAAAATTAACTAGGCATACTAGTGTGCGCCTGTTAATCTCAGCTACTCAGGAGGCTGAGGCACAAGAATTGTTTGATCCCAGGAGAAGATGGAAGTTGCAGTTAGCTGAGATCACGCCACTGCACTACTGCCTGGGCGACAGAGCAAGACTTCATCTCAAAAAAAAAAAAAAAAAAAAAAAATTGTGTTCGCAGCCGCCGCCGTGCCGCCATTGCTCTCTAACGCCAGCGCCGCCTCTCGCTCGCAGAGCTCCAGCCAAAGAAGAGGGGTAAGTAAGGAGGTCTCTGTACCATGGCTCGTACAAAGCAGACTGCCCGCAAATCTACCGGTGGTAAAGCACCCAGGAAGCAACTGGCTACAAAAGCCGCTCGCAAGAGTGCGCCCTCTACTGGAGGGGTGAAGAAACCT
>CAUYLG010066138.1:0-15108 GCA_963573385.1 Cacajao melanocephalus | reverse complement strand
CCTGTACTCTTGTCCACAGCAGACACATTGAGGATGCCATTGGCATCAATGTCAAAAGTGACTTCAATCTGAGGAACACCTCGGGGTGCAGGAGGTATGCCTGTGAGTTCAAACTTGCCAAGCAGGTTGTTATCCTTGGTCATGGCACGCTCACCTTTAAAAACCTCAATAAGCACGCCAAGCTGGTTGTCCGAATAGGTAGTGAAGGTCTATGTCTGCTTGGTTGGAATGGTAGTATTACGCTTGTTGAGGACGGTCATGACTCCACCAGCAGTTTCAATACCAAGGGAAAGAGGAGTGACATCCACGAGCAGCCAGTCTTGAACATTTTCAGACTTGTCTCCAGACAGGATGGTGGCCTGGACAGCTGCACCACAAGCAACAGCTTCATCAGGGTTGATGCTCTTATTCAGTTCTTTCCCATTGAAAAAGTCTTGGAGAAGCTTCTGAATCTTGGGGATGCAAGTAGACCCATCAACCAGGACAATATCATGAATCTGTGACTTGTCTAGTTTGGCATCTTGAAGGGCCTTCTCTACGGGATCCAGTGTTCCACGGAACAGGTCAGCATTCAATTCTTCAAATCGGGCATGGGTAATGGAGGCATAGAAGTCGATTCCTTCATAGAGAGAATCGATCTCAATACTGGCCTGGGCGCTGGAAGAGAGAGTACGCTTAGCACGCTCACAAGCAGTACATAGGCGTCTTACAGCTCTCTTGTTCTCACTTATGTCCTTCTTATGCTTGCGCTTGAACTCAGCAATGAAATGGTTGACCATTCGGTTATCAAAATCTTCTCCACCCAAGTGGGTGTCTCCGGCTATAGACTTGACCTCGAAGATTCCATCCTCAATAGTGAGGATTGACATATCAAAAGTGCCACCTCCCAGGTCAAAGGTCAGCACGTTTCTTTCAGCTCCAACCTTTTTGTCTAAGCCGGAAGCAATAGCAGCAGCAGTTGGCTCATTAATAATTCTAAGCACATTGAGACGAGCAATAGTTCCAGCATCTTTGAGAGCCTGACGCTGAGAGTCATTAAAGTAAGCGGGCACTGTGACCACAGCATTGGTAACAGTCTTTCCAAGGCTTCTGCAATTTCCTTCATCTTTGTCAGAACCATAGAGGATACCTCCTCTGGATAGAAGCTTTTTGTCTCTCCCTTGTATTCTACTTGGACCTTGGGCCTGCCAGCATCATTCACCACCATAAAGGGCCAATGCTTCATATCAGACTGGACAACAGCATCATCAAATCTGCGTCCAATCAGACGTTTGGCATCAAAAACCGTGTTGGTGGGGTTCATTGCAACTTGATTCTTTGCAGCATCACCGATCAATCGTTCAGTGTCCGTAAAGGCAATATAGCTTGGAGTGGTTCGGTTTCCTTGATCATTGGCAATTATTTCTACTTTTCCATGCTGGAAAACACCCACACAGGAGTAGGTGGTGCCAAGATCAATACCAAGGGCAGGTCCCTTCGACATGGTTGCTGGCGTGTAGGCCTGGCCCTGACGACGAAGAAACCCACAGCAATCCCGAGAGCTGCAGGGGAGTTCAATGAGAGTGGTGTGTCTTTCATAGCCAGGATTTATGGGGCTAGGAATCAAAGTGTGAAAATGGGAGTGATACCATTCACTCTTACTCCTAGTTACCCACTAGAAAACCTCTTTTGAGATAGTGATTAATTTTGTATTTTAATGTTGTGGATACATAGTAGGCGTATATATTTACGAGTGACATAAAGTGTTTTGATACAAGTGTGCAATGCGTAACAATCACATCAGGGTAAATGGGGTACCCATCACCTCAAGCATTTATCCTTTGTGTTACACACAATCTGATTATACTCTTTTAGTTATTTTAAAATGTACAATTAAATTATTTTTTACTATAGTCACTCTGTTGTGTTAGCAAATATTAGGTCTTATTCATTCTAATTATTCTTATTAGATCTTATTCAATTCTAACTATTATCTGTGCCCATTAACCACCTCTAACCTGTCCCATTCCCCCAACTACCCTTTCCAACCTCTGGTAACCATCTTTCTTCTCTCTGACTCCATGAGTTTAAATGTTTTAATATTTTTGCTCTCACAAGTGCATGAGAATATGTGAAGTTTGCCTTTGTGTGCCTGGATTATTTCACTTAACTTAATGACCTCCAGTTTAATCCATGTTGCTGCAAATGACAGGATCTCATTCTTTTTTAATGGCTGAATAATACTCCATTGTATATATGTATCGTATTTACCCATTCATGTGTTGATGGACATTTTAGTTGCTTCCAAATATTAGCTATTGTAAATAGTGCTGCAACAAACATGAGAGTGCAGATATCTCTTCAATACATTATTTCCTTTCTTTGGGGTATATACTTAGCAGTGGTATTGCTGGATCATATGGTGACTCTATTTTAGTTTTTAGAGGAGCTTCCAAACTATTCTCCATAATGGCTGTATTAATTTACAACCCCATCAACAGTGTACAAAGGTTCTCTTTTTTTCTGCACCCTCACCAGCATTTGTTATCTTCTGCTTTTGGACATAAGCCATTTTAACTGGAGTGAGATTATGTCTCACTGTAGTTTTTATTTGTATTTATCTGATGATCAACAACGGTGAGCACCTTTTCATATATCTGCTTGCAATTTGCACGTCTTCTTTTAAGAAATATCTATTCTTATCTTTTGCCCATTTTAAAAATTGAATTCCTAGATTTTTTCCTATACCATTGTTTGAGCTCTGATATGGTTTGGCTGTGTCCCCACCAAAATCTTATCTTAAATTGTAGCTCCCAGAATCCTCATGTACTGTGGGAGAGACCTGGTGGGAGGTAACTGAATCACGGGGATGGATTTTTCCCATGTTGCTTCTTGACAGTGAACAAGTCTCATGAGATCTCATGGTTTTATAAAAGTGTAGTTCCCCTGAACATACTCTCTTGCCTGGCATCATGTAAGATGTGCCTTTGCTCCTCCTTTGCTTTCTGCCGTGATTGTGAGGCCTCCCCAGTCATGTGATACTAAGAGTCCATTAAACCTCCTTTTCTTTATAAATCACCCAGTCTCAGGTATGTCTTTATTAGCAGTGTGAGAAGAGACTCATACAGTAAATTGGTACTAAGTAGTGGGGTGCTCCTATAAAGATACCTGAAAATGTGGAAGTGACTTTGGAACTGGGTAACAGGCAGAAGTTGGAAAAGTTTGGAGGGCTCAGAAGAAGACAAGAAAATGTGGGAAAGTTTGGAACTTCCTAGAAACTTGGGGGGCTCAGAAGACAGAAAGATGTGGGAAAGTTTGAAACTTCCTAGAGACTTCTTAAATGGCATTGAGCAATATGCTGACAGTAATATGGATAATAAGGTTCAAACTGAGATGGTCTCAGACGGAGATGAGAAACTTGTTGGGAACTGGAGTAAAGGTCACTCTTGCTATACGAAGAGACTGGCAGCATTTTGCCACTGCCCTAGAGATTTGTGGAACTTTGAACTGTAGAGAGATAATTTAGGGTATCTGGCAGAATAAATTTCTAAGTGGCAAACTGTTCAAGAGGAAGCAGAGCATAAAAGTTTGGAAAATTTGCAGGCTGACAATGCAATAGAAAAGAAAAATCCATTTTCTGGGGAGAAATTCAAACCTGCTGCAAAAATTTGCATAAGAGAAGCCCAATGTTAATCACCAAGACAATGAGGAAAATATTTCCAGGGCATGTCAGAGATCTTTGTGGCAGCCCCTCCCATCACAGGCCCAGAGGCCTGGGAAGAAAAAAATGGTTTTGTGGGCTGGGTGCAGAACCCACCCTGCTGTGTGCAGCCTAGGGACTTGGTGCCCTGCATCCAAACCTCTCCAGCCATGGCTAAAAGGGGCCAAGGTACAGCTTGGGCCATGACTAAAGGGGCCAAGTTACACCTTGAACCATAACTTTGGAGGGTGCAAGTCCCAAACCTTGGCAGCTTCCATGTAATGTTGAGCCTGTGAGTGAACAGAAGTCAAGAATTGAAGTTTGGAAACCTCTACCTAGATTTCAGAGGATGTATGCAAATGCCCAGACGTCCAGGCAGAAGTTTCCCACAGGGGCAGGGCCCTCATGGAGAACCTCTGCTAGGGCAGTGCAGAAAGAAAACGTGTAATCAAAGGCCCTACACAGAGTCCCCACTGAGGCACTGCCTAGTGGAGCTCTGACGAGATGGCCACTGTCCTCCAGACCCCAGAATGGTAGATCCACCTACAGCTTGCACTGTGCCCCTGGAAAAGCCATAGACACTCAATGTCAGCCCGTGAAAGCAGCCAGAAATGGGGCTGTACTCTGCAAAACCGCAGGAGATGAGCTTGCATCAGTGTGATCTGGATATGAGACATGGAGTCTAAGGAGATCATTTTGGAACCTTAAGGTTTAATGACTGTCCTATTGGATTTCAGACTTGCATGGGGCCTATAGCCCCTTTGTTTTGGCCAACTCCTCTTATTTAGAATGAGTATATTTACCCAATGCCTGTACCCCCATTGTATCTAGGAAGTAACCAAATTGCTTTTGATTTTACAGGCTCATAGGTGGAAGGGACTTGCCTTGTCTCAGATGAGACTTTGGACTTGGACTTTTGAGTTAATGCTGAAATCAGTTAAGACTTTGTGGGACTCTTTGGAAGGCATAATTAGTTTGGAAAAGTCAGGACATGAGATTTGGGAGGGACCAGAGGTGAAATGACATGGTTTGGTTGTGTTCCCACCCAAATATCTTGAATTGTAGCTCCCATAATCCCCATGTGAGGTGAGAGAGACCTGGTGGGAGGTAATTGCATCATGGGGGTGGGTTTTTCCTATACCATTCACATGGTAGTGAATAAGTTTCATGAGATCAGGTAGTTTTATAAAAGGGCAGTTCCCCGCACACACTCTCTTGCCTGTCACCATGTAAGATTTCTCTTTGCTCCTCCTTTGCTTTCTGCCATGATTGTGAGACCTCTTCAGCCATGTGAAACTGTGAGTTTATTAAACCTCTTTTTCCTTACAAATTACTCAGTCTCGAGTATGTCTTTATTAACAGCATGAGAACAGACTAATACAAGCTCCTTATATATTTTGTTTGTTTGTTTGTTTGTTTGAGACAGAGACTCATTCTGTCACCCAAGCTGGAGTGTAGGGGTGCAATCTTGGCTTACTGCAACCTCCGCTTCCCCGGTTCAAGCGATTCTCCTGCCTCAGGCTTCCAAGTAGCTGGGGCTACAGACATGTACCAAGATGCCCAGCTAATTTTTGTATTTTTAGTAGAGACGGGGTTTCACTGTGTTGGCCAGGCTGGTCTTGAACTCCTGACCTCATGATCTGCCTGTCACGGCCTTCCAAAAGTGCTGGGATGACAGAGGTGAGCCAACACACACAGCCTATTCTGGTTATTAATCTCTTTTCAGATCAGTAGTTTGCAATATGTTCTCCCATTCTGTGGATTGTCTCTTCACAACATTGATTATATCCTTGATGGATGGATAGATAAATAGATAGATAGATAGATAGATAGATAGATAGATAGATAGATGATAGATAGATAGACAGATTTATCATGAGGGATTGGCTCATGTGAGTATTGAGACTGAGACATCTCATGATCCGCCAACTGCAAGCTAAAAGCCCAAGAATGCCAGTGGTATATTTGATGTAATCCCATGTGCCCATTTTTGCTTTGGCTGCCCATACTTGTGAGATACTGCTCAAAAAATTTTTTCCCAGACCAATGTTCTGGAGATTTTCCTCAATGTTTTCTTGTAGTAATTTCATAGCTTGAGTTTTTAGATTTAAGTCTATAGTCCATTTTGATTTAATTTCTGTATATGGTGAGAGAGGGACATAGTTTCTTTATTCTACATATGGATATCCAGTTTTCCCAGCACGATTTATTGAAGAGACTATCTTTTCCCCGTTGTATGTTCTTGACACCTTTGTCAAGAACACTATAGATGGGTGGATTTATTTCTGGTTCTCTATTCAGTTCCCCTGGTTTATGTGTCTGTTTTTATGCCAGTATCATGCTGTTTTGGTTACTCTAGCTCTGTAGCATAATTTAAAGTAGGTAATGTAATTTTTCCAGTTGCGACCTTTTGCTTAAGATAGTTTTGGCTATTCTGAGTCTTTTTTGTTTTCATACCAATATTAGGATTGTTTTTTTCTATTTCTGTGAAGAATGTCCTTGATATTCTGATAGAGGTTTCATTGAATCTGTAGATAGCTCTGGGTAGTATGGACATTTTAACAATATTGATTCTTACAATCTATGAATATGGAGTATCTTTCCATTTTTTGTGTCCTCTTCAATTTCTTACATGAATGTTTTGTAGTTTTCATTGTAGAGATCTTTCACTACTTAGGTATTTAATTTTATGTGTGGCTATTGCAAATGAAATTACTTCTTTATTTCTTTTTCAGATTGTTCACTGCCAGTATATGGAAATGCTACTTACTTTTGTATGTCAATTTGTATCCTGAAACTTTAAATAACTTATTTATGAGTTCTAATAGTTTTTTGTGGATTCTTTAGGTTTTTCCAAATATAAGATTATATTATCTGCTAACAATGATAATTAGACTTTTGCTTTTCCAATTTGGATGCACTTTATTTCTTTCTCTTGTCTGATTGCTCTAGCTAGAACTTCTGGTACTGTGTGCAATAACAGTGGTGAAGGTGGGTATCCTTGTCTTTTTCCAGATCATAGAGGAAAATGTTTCAGTTTTTCCCCATCCAGGATGATACTATCTGTGGATCTGTCATATATGGCTTTATGCTGAGATATGTTCCTACTATACCCATTTTTTTGAGGGTTATTGTCAGGAAGAGATGTGGAATTTTGTCAAATTTTCTTCATCATCCATTGAAATGATCATATGGTTTTGTCCTTCATTCTGTTGATATGATGTATCATATTGATTGATTTGCATATGCTGAACTATCCTGGCATCCCTGGGATAAATCCCATTTGGTCATGATGAATGATCTTTTTAATGTGTTTTTGAATTCAGTTCCACTGGTCTAGATATATTAGTTCCAAAAGGAGTGATGCTTCTACCAGGAGACACAACAATGAATCCATTTAACTGGCAAATAAGATTTCCACCTTGCTACTTTGGGCTCCTCATGCCTCTGAGTAAACAGGCCAAGAAGGGAGTCATGGTGTTGGCTACAGCAATCAAGTCACAATATCAAGGGGGAAATTGGAACTACTGCTCCACAATGGAAGCAAAGAAGAATGTGTCTGGAGTAACAGTGATCCCTTAGGGTGTCTCTTAGTATTATCACACCCTGCAATTAAGGTTAATGGGGAAAAAAAATCCAGGTAGGACTATGAATGTCCCAGATCCTTCAGGAATAGAGGTTTAGGTCAACCTGCTAGGTAAAGAACCATGATCAGGTGAGGCTGTTGCTGAAGACAAAAGGAATACAACATGGGTAATAGAAAAAGGGAGGAATAAATATCAGCTACTATCATGAGACCAGTTATAGAAACAGGGACTATAATTGTCATGACATTTCTTTCTTATTTTACATAAATACATTTGTGTGCATAAATTAAACTTAATGTGAAAAAAAGAGGATAGGGAAATATTAAGCAAATATCTTTGTTTTGTTTCCTCTTGTATTCTGTTATCATGTAACATAAGATATATTTAGTTTGTATTAGTTTTTAAGTAATGTTAATGTTACCTCATAGTATTTAAGGTAGAGGATATCAGAAGAAGAATAAACATCACTCAAGGACTTCCTCTCCTGTTCTGGGTGTGTATTAGTTGCACACAGAACAGTTGCATCATGTTAAGTAATTATGAATTTGTTATTGTCTTTATTTGGAGAATAAGTATGGTTTAAGGAGATGCATACAGGTGTGAAGTTGACAAGGAATGGAATTGTGATAGTTAATTTTATGTGTCAACTTAACTAGGCTAAGAGATGCCCTGATAGCTGGTAAAACATTATTTCTGGGTGTATCTCTGAAGGTGTTTCTGGAAGAGATTAACATTTGAATCAGTGGGCTGAGTAAAGAAGATGGTCTTGCCCAATGTTTGTGGGCCTTGTCTAATCCATTCAGGGCCTAAACAAAACAAAAAGATGGAAGAAGGAGGAATTCACTCTCCCTCCTTGAGCTGGACTGTCTGTCTTCTCCTGCCTTTGGACATCAGCAATCCTGGTTCCTACACTTTTAGACTCACACCAAAACTTACACCTTTGGCTTGCCTGGTTCTCCTGCCTTCAGGCTTGTACTGGAACTATACCACTGTCTTTTCTGGTTACAGATGTCAGATCATGTGATGTCTCAGTCTCCATAATCATGTGAGCCAATCCCTCATGATAAATCTCTTTACACACACACACACACACACACACACACAAAATTGGCTTTGTTTCTCTGAAGAACCTTGACTAATATAATGTTTGTATCTGCAGTGTGGTGAGAACAGACTAGTTTGAAAAACAAACAAAAGAATAGGGAAGGAACTTAATCAGCAAACAGTAACTATAGCACTGTTCTAGATCCTTTACAAATATTAGCTTATTTAATCATCATCACAGTCATTTGCAGTAGATGCCATTGCTATTACCATATTATAAGAGAAAAAAACTAGGGCACAGAAAAGTTAAGTAACTTGCCCCAGGTCACACAGTTTGTAAACACCAGATCTGGGATTAGAACCCAGGTAATCTAGCTCCAGAATCTGTACTTGCAACCATGATGCTATGCTGAGAAACAGAGGCTGTTTTTACTACCCCTGATTTGCAATTGCTAATAGGCTTGAACTCCACATTCAGTACTCTTTCCCTTACATGGCACTGCCTCTCATATAGCTGTATGCTCACTGAAGATCTACTATAGAAAGTTACATCAGGAAGAACCTGAAAATCCTCAAGGCTTCACTCAGACCAGAGATCAGTACTTCTCCAAAGGAGTGTTTGATGTTCCTGTGAAGTTTCACAGGAGACTTGCTTCTGAGGTCCATGGCATTGATCTTATTCACAGCCACGTCCTCATTTATCATGATTCTTTAATCAATAGATACTTCCACAACTGGAACTTTGGGCTTGTATTCATGGAGATGACATTTGACTGAGGCCAGTCTCCTTTCAGATGACCAATACAACTCCCCTACCAGGGGGCAGATCCAAGACTCCTGCAGTTTCTGAGGCATAAACCTTTTTCTCCACAGAAGGTGAGGCCATGGTTCAAAGTTGTCACTTGGCTTTCGTATAATAAATGTCTGTCTTGGGAGATTAACGGGCTTCATTTCCTTTTCCTTCATTTTATGTGGCCTACTTGGCTTGCAGGTAATTTTAACAGCTGGAAAAGGAGATGGAAACACCTTGTTGAAAGCAGTACAGAGCTCTGTCAGTTCTCTGCAAGATATTTTCCAGAGGCTTTCTCTCCCTCCACCTCCCCCTTCAGTGAGCAGGACTATAAAAGGCAGTGAGTGCCTTCTGTCAGAATCTGCAGCCTGGAAGATAATTCTCCTGAGAGACACACCAACTAACCAGTTCAGATCACTTTCCTACCCCTGAAGCTTTTGAATATATTTCACAGCCTTCTCTGAATTCTCATATCTAAATACATGCAGGTAGTAAAACTACTATAAAACTACAATGATGTAGTTAAACAAAAATGCTTGATGGTTTCATTCTTTTTTTATCCTTCATCTCTGGGAAGGAGAAACATCATACAGGCACTTTAATGAGGAAGCCCCACCTTGAGAGCAGATGAGGCATCGTTTCCTGAAGCTTGCATCTTGGTCCCACTTTTCAGAACACATGATTTAAATTCACAATGTCTTCATCACTAAGGTCATCTTTCTAAGATCACTCTGGCGAGGAGAAGCAAGTCTGCAACATAAAAAATATCTCCTGTGTCATGTTTTTCCCAGCCTAAAAGCAATTCACACATGATTATAAATTATTCTTTGTGGTAAAAAGCAGGGAATATACCTGGAAAGGTTGAAATGATCACAAATAGAACAGCTGAAAGAAGATGGTTAATTGTTGATTAAATTTTGACATTAGCTCTATGGATAAATAGCAGCCCTATCAAGTGCTCTTTAAGAAGTGTCAGTACTGGCTTCTTTATGATATTCAATCAGGGAAATAAAGGATGGAAGAAAATCCATTTTTATTAAGTTTCTACAGAGCTGAGGGCACAATGCTAAGTGCTTTCCTGCATGCTATCTTATTTAAGCTGCAGAATGCTCCTGTGAGAGTGGTATTACCATTAACATGAACAAATTAGGAAATCAAGGCTAAGAGAGGTAAGTGGTTTACCATGACTAGGAAGTGGCAGAGGTGGGGTTCAAATATCATGTTGCTTTACTTTTTCTGAGGCAACTATTAGAGAAACACCATAGCAAATACAACTCATAATTTTGACTTGCAAGAAATCTGGGGTTTCCCAGAGTCTTACATCCTTCAGTACATACTGTCTCTCCATCAAACACTCTCACTTAATGAGCAAGAAAATGCTTCCTAGGGTCCCCTGTACTTTGACTCAGTGACTATTCTTTGTAGGTATCCTTTGAGTTTTAGCTATTTGGTTAGTTTCATGATTCATTCTTTTGGTAATTTCCAGTGGCCACAGAATAGATAGTTGACCACCTCCATTACTCAGGAATATTTTGGTTGCAACTGAAAGAAACCAAAGTCATTCTAGCCTAAGCATTTCCCCCCTCAAAAAAAAATTCCCAAAAGTATTTTAAAGTAGAATTTTAAATAAAAAGTCCAAGGAAAGTTTTAAAATTCAAGCCCTGAGAAGGGCAAGAATCCTCACAAACAATGGGAACCAGGAGTTTAGATGCCATTAGCTAGCTCACCCATAAGTATATGGACATTCACTTGTAAATTCTGTGTGTGTGCTGTGCATGTAAACACACATGCACTAAAACCTTATAAGGTGTAGCTACAGGCCTGATTCTCTTAAGGCTAAGTTCAAAACTCTTATAGAAGGGAGTACTTCCAGCTTGGGATAGTGCCTATACCACTGAACCAAACAATAGTGGCCAAAGGGCAAGGTCAGAACATGGCCACATCAAAGATAATCATGTAAAAGGAAAGAGACTTAGGAAAAAGGCATAATACAGGCAATCCTGTGGAAGCCTGTTTATCAGTTTATGGATGAGCTACCCTTAAAAGTGTCCACCCTAGTCCAATTAGTTACAGTTGAGAACAGTCATATTGTACTAAACACATCCCACTAAGGGCTACCCCTTGAGCTGGGGCTGAGCATGAGACAGGCACTGTACTATACATATACAAAGCCTATTCAGAATCTGGGAGCCACTGAAGCTCTTAGATATAGCACTCAAATCCCTGACAGCCACAAGTAAGGGCTAAGACCCAGAAAAGCTGTGTGATACAAAAGTGATGGTACACACTTCACCTTGAGCCCTGGCCAGCAGACAATTCTGCCACAACCAACTCAAGGGTCACTAAGGAAATACTCTCACAGGAAGAATTTGCCACAAAAAGACTAATATAAGCCCTACTCCTCAGCCATTTAATTTCCATTAAATTTTTATATCCAAAGAGACCACCTCTTGCCCACTCACATTTGGCCTCCATTTCTTTTCCCATCATGAACAGGAGTGGAATTGGTATCTATGTTTGTTTTACCTGTGATGAAGCTCAGAGATCAACTTAGTGCTCATTAACATCTCATCTCAGTTTCCTAGAGGAATTTTCTATTCTAGCTCTCATTATTAGAGACAAATCAGTGGACCATTGGTGACTCTGGTCTGCAGACCTGCATTGAATGACACACACAGTATTTTTAAAAATATGAATTACCTGCCAACATTTAGAACTTAGAAAATTTACATAAACATGTAAGTTTCTAGCCTCTCATGAAAACATGAACAATCTGGCCCCACTTGACGTCCCTCCACACAGGAGTTCCCCCTGGAAGCAATCAGCTAGAGCTCAGGATGGTTGCTCCTTTCCATGGGGCATGTGCTCTTCACATCACCCTCTGTTGTCTTAAATCCACTTCCCTCAATACCTTTACTTGCTACCTGCCTGGACTCTGTAGGTGTTTGAGTTTGAGAGCCCTGCCTTCAATGATTTTTGAATTCCAAAATTAGTAACAAGGCTGGTGTATATGTCTTTCTATCTCAAATCATTCTTTTTGGAATGATTACTTATACTTTATAAAACATTGTTTTTTAAAAAGAGATAATTACAGAACGCTTAACGGCTTTACAATACCTTTAGGATAAAGTTCAAACCCTTAGCATAACATTCCAAATCCTTCCTAATCTAACTCTAAACTGTGTTTCCAGACCACGGCCTGCAATACCCCATCATGTGTGCTCTGCAACAGCCACATTCTGATGATTTCAGCCACTTTTCATTTCCTAGGGCCACCATTGTGATTTCCTCACTCTGTCACAACTCATTCTCCCTCTGCCTGGAATACTCTTTGCCTGGTTGCCTGGCCAGCCAACTTTTAATACTATTGTATAGCCCAGATGCAATACCATGTCCTCTCCATAGCCCTTCAAATCATGTGCCTGTCCAGGGTCACCTGCTAACCCATACAGTCCCTTAGTGAGAATTTTAAAAATATACCCCTTACAGACCAATATTCAACATCCTAAAAGAAAAGAATTTTCAACCCAGAATTTCATATCTAACCAAACTAAGCTTCATAAGCAAAGGAGAAATAAAATCCTTTAAAGACAAGCAAGTGCTGAGGGATTTTGTCACCATCAGGCCTGCCCTACAAGAGCTCCTGAAGGAAGCACTAAACATGGAAAGGAACAGCCAGTACCAGCCACCACAAAAACATACCAAACTGTAAAGAACGTTGACACTATGAAGAAACTACATCAACTAATGGGCAAAACAACCAACTAGCATCAAAATGGCAGGATCAAATCCACACATAACAATATTAATCTTAAATGTAATTGGACTAAATGCCCCAATCAAAAGACACAGACTGGCAAATTGGATAGAAAGTCAAGACCCATCAGTGTGCTGTTTTCAGAAACCCATCTCACGTGCAAAGACACACATAGGCTCAAAATAAAGGGATGGAGGAAGATTTACCAAGCAAATGGAGAGTAAAAAAAGCAGGGGTTGCAATCCTAGTCTCTGATAAAATGGACTTTGAACCAACAAAGATCAAAAGAGACAAAGAAGGGCATTACATAATGGTAAAGGGATCAACACCACAAGAAGAGCTAACTATCCTAAATATATATGCATTCAATACAGGAGCACCCAGATACATAAAGCAAGTTATTCATGACCTGCAAAGAGATGTAGATTCCCACACAATAATGGGGGAGACTTTAACACCCCACTGTCAATACTAGACAGATCAACAAGACAGAAAATTAACAAGGATATTCAAGACTTGAACTCAGATCTGGACCAAGCAGACCTAATAGTCATCTACAGAACTCTCCACTCCAAAACCACAGAATATACATTCTTCTCAGCACCACATCACGCTTATTCTAAAATTGACCACACAACTGGAAATAAAACACTCCTCAGCAAATGCAAAAGAATGGAAATAATAACAAACAGGCTCTCAGACCACAGTACAATCAAATTAGAACTCAGGATTAAGAAACTCACTCAAAACTGCACAACTACATGGAAACTAAACAACCTGCTCCTGAATGACTACTGGATAAATAATGAAATGAAGGGAGAAATGAAGATGTTCTTCGAAACCAATGAGAATCAAGACACAACATACCAGAATCTCTGAGACACATTTAAAGCAGTGTCTAGAGAGAAATTTGTAGCACTAAATGCCCACATGGGAAGTGAGAAAAGATGTAAAATTGGCACCCTAACATCACAATTAAAAGAACTAGAGGAGCAAGATCAAACAAATTCAAAAGCTAGCAGAAGACAAGAAATGACTAAGATCAATAAAGAACTGAAGGAGATAGAGACACAAAAAAACCTTCAAAAAATCAATAAATCCAGGAGCTGGTTTTTTGAAAAGATCAATAAAATAGGTAGACCACTAGCCAGACTAATAACAAAGAAAAGAGAGAAGATTCAAATAGATGCAATAAAAAATGATAAAGGGGATATCACCACCAATCCCACAGAAATAC
Source organism: Cacajao melanocephalus (assembly GCA_963573385.1). Classification (NCBI taxonomy): domain Eukaryota; kingdom Metazoa; phylum Chordata; class Mammalia; order Primates; family Pitheciidae; genus Cacajao; species Cacajao melanocephalus. The sequence continues at coordinate 1,014 of CAUYLG010066138.1, read as the reverse complement.
AAACTACCACCAGAGATTGCTACAAACACCTCTATGCAGATAAACCAGTAAATCTAGAAGCAATGGATAAATTCCTGGACACTTACACCCTCTCAAGACTAAACCAGGAAGAAGTTGAATTCCTGAATAGACCAATAACAAGGTCTGGAGCTGAGGCAAGAATTAATAGCCTACCAATCAAAAAAAGTCCAGGACCAGATGGGTTCACAGCCAAATTCTACCAGAGGTACAAAGAGGAGCTGGTACCATTCCTTCTGAAACTATTCCAAACAGTACAAAAAGAGGGAATCCTCCCTAACTCATTTTATGAAACCAACATGATCCTGATACCAAAACCTGGCAGAGACACAACTAAAAAATAAAATTTCAGGCCAACATTCATGATGAATATTGATGCAAAAATCTTCAACAAAATACTGGCAAACCGAATCCAACAGCACATCAAAAAGCTTATCCATCACTATCAAGTCAGCTTCATCCCAGGGATGCAAGGCTGGTTCAACATCTGCAAATCTATAAACACAATCCATCATATAAACAGAAGCAAAGACAAAAACCACATGATTATCTCAATAGATGCAGATAAGTCCTTTGACAAAATTCAACAGACCTTTATGCTAAAAACTCTCAATAAACCAGACATAAATGTATCGAATCTCAAAATAATAAGAGCTATTTATGACAAACCTGCAGCCAATATCATACTGAATAGGCAAAAACTGGAAGCATTCCCTTTGAAAACTGGCACAAGACAAGGATGCCCTCTCTCACCACTCCTATTCAACATAGTATTGGAAGTTCTGGCCAGAGCAATCAGGCAAGAAAAAGAAATAAAGGGTATTCAGTTAGGAAAAGAGGAAGCCAAATTGTCTCTATTTGCACATGACATGATTGTATATTTAGAAGACTCCATCATCTCAGCCCAAAATCTCCTTAAGCTGATAAGCAATTTCAGGAAAGTCTCAGGATACAAATTCAACGTGCAAAAATCACAAGTATTTCTATACACCAATA
>CAUYLG010066137.1:0-49781 GCA_963573385.1 Cacajao melanocephalus | reverse complement strand
TATATGTGTATATGTGTGTATATATATGTGTATATGTGTATATATATATGTATATGTGTATATATGTATATGTGTACATATATGTGTATGTATATATACACATATATGTGCATGTGTATGTATGTGTATGTGTATATGTATGTGTATGTATATATACACATACAAATACACATGTCTATATGTGTATATGTATATGCAAATGTATATGTGTATATGAGTATATGTCCCATATACACATATATACATACATATATACACATGCATATACATATATGTATATATGTGTATATGTATGTCCCACTTCACTAAAATAAACATATAGATATATAAAATAAATATATATGTATCTATATACACATATATATATGTATGTTCTTAATGTATTCAAATATTATGTGAGATATGCTAAAATATTATTTGTTAATGGCCTGAAATTCAAATGTATCTGGGTCTTCTGTTTCATTTTCCTTGAAGCTAGCAACCTTATCCACATGCCTGAAACACTAACATTCCTCTGATTCAAACACATCTGTCACAAGTGCAAAATCACTGAGATATTTACTTCTGTTCATGTTGCCCATGTTTGAACAAGTGAGAATCAATTAAGATACACATATGAATTGAATAAAATAATAACTTGTTACTTTGGTTTTACTTTAGCTTTGTGTATGTTTCACTTTACAAAGATTTTTTTGTTTTTTTAATCTCTGCAAATCTAAAACTATTGAGCAGCAAAGAAATGAGTATTGATTAAATTCATTTTTTTTACACAAAGAAGTGCATAGTAGCTGTCATCTACCTGCTAGGGATATAGAAAATTTGAATAACAGAAATTTCTCAAAGATGAAGAAACTATCAAAATACTAGCTTTAGGAGTTAAATTCATCAACCTAAAAAGCATATACAATATCACTTACCACCCTGCAACTTTACATCATTTAGGAAAAGTAGAGTGTTAACTTTTTAGTCACTAGCCCCTCCTTGACAAGGTATAATGAAAACAAATACTAAAATTCAACACACACAAAAATAACTTTATGTCCAGTGTGTTGATTCTATTTTCGGGTGTAACTTAATTATAAAACAAGTCAATGATATGAACTAGTTAAAAGAAAGCTAAGATTTTTTAAAAAAAGAGTGAATTATTGCTTAAATCTCTTAAATATATTAAATTTTTGTATTAAATGTCAAAGACAAGCAATGCAACAATACAGCATGTTAAATTATCATTTCCATATATTCCTTTAAATTCTCTAGGAAAATGGAAAAAATGTATCATTTTGTTTAAGTTAAAACTGATTATGTCAAGGAGATGTTAGTTGTAGATAATTTGATGATAATGATGTGGATACTAATACCTAGTATGTTTTAAGTGTTTTAATGTTGCCAACAAAATGCTAAATAATATATATGTTAATTCTCAAATTTATAATATGAATTGCCTCCATTTTGCAAATAAGAAAATAGACAACTAGAGAGGTTCATTCTAGAGAGGTTAAGCCATTCCCCAAGGTCACAAAACTACGAAATAATTGAACAAGGATTCCATCTCATGAAACTGACTTTATCTGGTAGGGTCTCATAAATACATTTTTTTTGTTGGTGCTTTAACTGACAGAAGCTTTCCAAAATGATTTAAATTCCTTTAATAGCCACATCTTTTCCAAATTGTAACAAAAAAGCAAATTAATAATTGTGCTAGAAAAATAAAGACTTCCTTCACTTGGTAGATACGTAACACATACTAGAATTGAATTTTTATGCCAAATCAGGCTATTATGATCCTAAATCCACAAAGAAGGTATTAATTACATAGAGATATCATGAAAAACTTATAACACAGAGAGAGATTGAGGGTCTAATTTCAGACACAGCACCCAGAGGATTGAAGTTGTACCTACATTATAAAGGTTTAAAAATGATGATCACCATCAATAATTTATCATTAAAAATTGTATATTTGGCTTCAAAAATATGAATCTTTGTATTTTAAAACATATATTCATATTTAAAACAAAAATATAAAACAATAGTATATGTGGGTGAGTAAAGAGAATGATAGTTTATTTCTGGGGTCATAATAACTTAGAGGGTAGCTTCTCCACCACAGAGACCCTGTCTATTTTGTTTTGATTTTTCCAAATCTCTCTCCTTTCCTACACTGTACTTTAATTGCAAGCACAAAAGTGGTGTTTAAAGTTAAGATTTCCTGGCCACGTAAGCTTCATTCTTGAACATATAAATGAATCTGTTTTCATCTATGGCCCAGCCTTGGTTTGTCAGGAACATACTCTTGTCGACAGAAGAGGTACTGGAATTCCAGGAGACAATACAAGAGAGCGTAGGAAACATGGTAGATGATACATAACTACATTGTTTCACTTGTTCTTACAATGCCCTTCTTTTACAGATAATATGATTACATTCATTTTACATATAAGAGGATTGACCCCAACAGAAAGATAATGGAATTTGTCCAGGGTCCTACAGATAGTAAGGGGTGAAGCCAGAATGTGACGGTTGGCCTCCCATGTCCACACTACTAGCCACTTCTGCCAGCAGCAGCAGCCCAAATGGTGCAACTTTCTGAAGGAGACCACATAGAACTATACTGAGTTCCCCCAAAAAGCCACACACCTATCACTTCCTTAGTAAGGGTCAGAAATGGGATATGGTTGAAAGTTGCAAACAGGCTATGGTTAAATTCCTTTTTCTCACTTTGGCAAATGGAAAGAACAAGAATATTGCATCCCATCCCTTCAGCCTCACCTCACCGTGATTATAATCACCCGTATCCATTTTCCAGAAACACAGTAGATTGAGCTGACTCGTTTCCCTCCCACTGCAAACACAGACATGCTCAACTACATATTATAGCTGTCTCAGACTCCGGGATAAATAAAAAAAAGTTTCCAGTGAAAATTTACATCATAAGACTTGACCAAATTTGTGCTGTCCTTATGGTGTATGTTTGGGACATGTGTTATTCTTTTGGGTTGCCCAGAATGTGAATCCCAATCCCATGTTTTGGAACCCGTGTGCTGTGGTAGCCTGGTAATAGATAGGGAGCCTGTCCCATGAAGAAGATAACAATCAGTTTCTCAGCTATTCCATCTTTGCAGTTTGTGTACACATCTGTCCATGTGACCTGGCCCTCCCAAACAGATGCACCTCTGTCAGATTTGACTAGAAGTCGAATCAGAGATTCGAATGCTATGTGGTATCCCCTCTGGTGCAGATTGTAGCAGCAGCAGCAGCAGCAGCAGCAGCAGCAGCAGCAGCAGCCATGTAACTCTACTTGCCATAGCTAACAGTGATTAAAAATCCAGCAGTGTCCCCAATATCAAGAAGGAGTGGTATTAGTGGTTAAAGTATTGTCTATGATCTGGATGGAAAAAATTGTGCAGCATGATTTCAACACTGCTCTGGCTCTGCAGCACCCAAGGATGGCCTCCAGTCCTTTCAGGCTGCTCTGACTATCCCAATGCCCTTTATAAGTTGGTTTTAGTTTAAATCAGTCAGAGTGGGTCTCAGTTGTCAGCAATTAAGAATACTTACTGGCAGAATATAGGAATCATACGGCTTGAAATTCATTAAAAATACCTCTCTACACATGAACCTAATGGAACCTTATAAGAACTCATCTGACAACTACCATGTAGACACTTCTGTATGTTAGGAATGCAAAATTTAATAGAGGAAAAATTATGAAATATATAATGTCACAGCGAAAAATGTTAGATACACAAGAAAATGAAGTACCGTGACAAAAATTCTGTGGAAGCAACCATTAAATAATTGATGATTCAATAAGAAAAATAGGAGAATACAAAATAGGCCCAAAAGGTATGTTTATAATAACTAAGGAGATTTAGGAAGGAATGAAAACCAATGAAAAGACATAGCCTAATGGAAAAAAAGAATAAGCGTATTTGAAGAACAATCACATGTAACTTTTACTAAAGTAAGTGTTTTAATTTAGAACAGTTTTCGATGTACAGAAAAATTATAAAAATAGTTAAGTTTTCATAGAACCCCACACCCAGTTTTCCATATTATTAATGTATTACAGTAGTGGGCTACACTGGCTACAATAAATGGACTAATATTGGCATATTATTATTATTAACTAAAGTTCATACTTTATATTTTCTTCCTTTTTACCTAGTATCCTTTTGCTGTGCCAGGACCCCATTCTAGCTACCACATTACATTTGGTTGTTATGTCTCCTTTGGCTCAGCTGTAATTCTTACCCATGTTAAGTTTTCTTACCACAAAAACAAAAACACTTTTGGAGGTGATGGATATGTTTATTGCCTTGATTATAGCTAGAATTTATGAGTATATCCATATACCCAAACTCATTAAATTGTATACATTAAATATCTGCTTTTGTGTATATCAATTATACCTCAAGAAAGCTATTTTTTAAAAGAAAGATTTAACTATTTAATTACATGTGGTAGCCTTGTCCTGTGTACATTTGGCTAGCCTGAGAAACATTTCCCAGAATTCTGCTTCTTATATGTTTCCTATTAGCATGGGCCACACATACATTTTTTTTGAGTGAGATTTGCAGGGTAGAAGTAAAGCCATAGCATTTGGACCTCACACACTGTGCTACTGGTCAGCTGACTTAGCTCATTGGCAGTATCTGGGCCTACACATGCCCATATACTGCTTGACGTCTGCTTCTGTGCTTCCTGGGTCAATTTCTCAATATCTTCAAGGGTCCTGACTTCTGAAGTGATACTCGTAACACCAAGTCAGCGCCAGAAGAACTAACACAGGTGAAAGTCACTCCTGGGGGCTTCAGCTGTGCTTGTGGGCTCTACCACCTTACATTCATGATTTTTTTGCCAAAGTGCCTATCCTGTGAACTTCAGTGACCTTCAGGCACCAGCATCAGATGTGAAGACAACAGCCTTATAAGGAATGCCTAACTAGCTTACTCAGTTCCAACAAATCCTTATAACAAATCCTTCTGTGTGTGTGTGTGTATTAGTCTGCTCTCACACCGCTATGAAGAGATATCCAAGACTGGGTAATTTATAAAGGAAACAGGTTTGACTTACTGTTCTGCATGGCCAGGGAAGCCTCAGGATGTTTACAATCATGACAAAGGCAAAAGAGAAGCAGGCACCTTCCTCGTAGGGCAGCAGGACAGAGTGAGTGCAAGCAGGGCCAGTTGCTTATAAAACCATCAGATCTTGTGAGACTCACTGACTCTCACGAGAATAGCATAGGGAAAACTGGCCCCGTGATTCAATTACCTCCACCTGGTCCTGCCCTTAACATGTGGGGAATTTGCTATTGAGAGTGGTTCCAGAGAAACAGAATAGTAAGGATATATTCTACGCCTTCGTTCTGGGATTTCTGGAATTGGTTCTCTGATCTAATCAGATTTAAAGGCATAAATGATCTGGTTTCCAGTGCAATGGGGCATTAGTAACCCATGCATGCAGTGTCAGAAACGTTTAGACAATCACACCAGCATCTGTAAGAATCAATGCTCCAGGTGACTAGGTATTTGCTGTCTTACTATATTTTGGTGAAAATAATAAGTATAATTGGATGAGTTTATTGCTGCTAAAAGTGGAGAACTTGGGAAAAGAAAATGAGATCCTCTTTTGTTGAAGATAGGTTACCGGATTGAGAGTGAATGAAATCCTGAAAACTTGCATGAGAACATGTGAACAGATTCTGATTAAACTGGGCTCCTCAAACACCAAATCCCACTGAGCCCCCTTTGTTGGTAGAAGCATCCTTTTCAACTCTGTGAAGACGTTTGTCCTCCTTGGCTAAAAACACCTGCTAGGACCTTCCTGGAGGTAATTGCCAACCGGCTCTAAATTATGAAAATTTGTGTGTGACCCATGAGGAGGTGTAAGGCCAACTGAAAGAATGGCATGATTTTGCCCATTCATACTGACTGAAATCCAAAGATTTGTATCAGAATATAAGTAACTCTTGAAACCTAATAAGTAAAGGATAATCCAGTTTTTTAAATGGGCAAAGGATCTGAATAGAAACTTATCTAAAGAAGACATATAAGGCCAGGCACGGTGGCTCAAACCTGTAATCTCAGCACTTTGGGAGGTCGAGGCGGGAGGATGATGAAGTCAGGAGATCAAGACCATCCTACCAATATGGTGAAACGCTGTCTCTGCTAAAAATACAAAAAAAATTAGCCAAGCGTGGTGGCACATGCCTGTAGTCCTCGCTACTTGGGAGACTGAGACAGGAGAATTGCTTCAACCCAGGAGGTGGAGGCTGCAGTGAGCCTAGATTGTGCCACTTCACTACAGGCTGGGCGACAGAATGAGACTATGTAAAAAAAAAAAAAAAAAAAAGTGGCCAATAGGCACATAAAAAAATACTCAAATTATTAGTCACTAAGGAAATGCATATCAAAATCACAGACAGCATGTTATACCCTTTAAGATGATTAAAAAAGACAAACACTAAATCTTGACAAGGATTTGAATAAATTAGAACCTTCATACAGAATAAGTTAGTGGCTGTCCAGGTCTGATTGGTGAGGGATGAGGAATATAAAGAATAGCAAGTGACTGCTAATGGGTACAGGGTTCCTACCGATGTGATGAAAATATCCTAAAATTAGGTAGTGGTTCCAGTTACATAAGTATGTGAATATATATATAAATAAAACAACAACACTGTACCATTTAAAAAGTTAAATTTTATGGTATATGAATAAATCTGTCTTTCAATAAAGCTGTCTAAATAAAGGTCTATGGATATTGTAATGTTAATGTAAATTTATCATGTAAAACCTACTCTGGAAAGACATAGAAGACATAACTTATCATCACAACTGTGAGAAATCAACTCAAGGGGGAAGCTCCAGAATTTCTGAAGAGTTCTCTCCTCTGTAAGTGAGAACAAGGAAACTGCTACATTGAAGTGGGCTCTCTACCCAATAGAAGTAATGGGATTCCAGGATGGTGGGAGCTGTTGGGAGCTGTTGGAACAAAAGAATCCTTTCTTTCCCCTCTGAAGTTTCAATGTTTCTCCTACCTATTTCAATAGAACAATATGCAAGACAAAAGGCAAACACATTTTTATGTGCACAGGGGCATCACAGGAAGGTGAGGACTCAATAACACAATGGAATTTGGAAGGCTATCTTCCCTCCTTCATAGGGAGAAGGAGTTGAGGATGAAGACAAGTTAGAGGGGTAGAAAATAACTTTTAGAGCAGATGAATGGGCCTGAAAAACAGACAAACATCTGGGACAGAGTCATCTGGGCTCTGGGCGTGGTGTCAACTGTAGCGTTCTTTCTGTGATATATGCCTGTCTCTCCCTGTTGATAAGACATCTGGGGAAGGAATTCACAACAATTGACTATCTTCTGGAGGGTCTGGTCTTTAGTAGATAGAAACACTTCAGAGAAAGCCCTTTCCTGCATTTGCTGCTCCCAGGAGCTCTCATTTTGAAGTCCAAAGCGGCATATTTCAGGGTATTCTTAATATTTTCTGAGCTGCAACAGAGCCAAGCGAGGGCACTTGGTCACTGAAGACAAGGTGAGTTACTGAAAAGGCCAATTGTTTAATGCCTACTAGTCATACTAGAACGGAAACTAATGGGAAGCCTGGTGACATTTTACTTGACCTGATTAAGGGGAAAAGCTGTAGTCTGTTGAAGTCTGAATGGAATAAACAAAATGACACTCATGTCTCTCAATCAATTCCCATTTCATACACTCAAAACCCCTGAAATGACTGCCCTGTGCCCAAATTCTTATCCCAGAGGCAGGGTGAAGAAAGCCTGAAGCCACTCCATTGAAAAAAAAAAACACATCTGCACAGCAAAACAAAAATAATTTACACCTGTAAATCATCCTCTTTGTGGTCCCACCCAGGGACCCACACCATTTACCATAATGACAGCTTTGGGTAAGGAAAAATGATCAGGTCTTGAGGAATTATAGGATTTATTTCATGGTCCTAAACTTCCTGTGGTCACCAGTCAGAGTAGGAAATTGTGGCTGTCAGATAACTGATGGAGTCTTGGCTAGAGTCCACTTCATAGTGGGCCACCTTCTGATTATCTTCCTAGCACCAAAATGGATAAAGCACCTGCAAGGAACTTGCAGAATTCCCGTGCGTACCTGACCAGGGAGTGAAAAGAGAGCAAAATGCAAGTCACTGGAACGGCCTCTTCCTTTGACAATAGTAAACCAAAGTACACATTCCTGGGGAGTGCAGAGATTGTTGCCACCATCAGTGACTCCAAAGATGCAGGGGTGGTGATTCCATTCTACTCGTCTATTTTGCCTGTATAGGTAGCAGGTGGATATTGGAGAATGAAAGCCGATTATTGAAAATTTAATCAGGTGAGGACTCCAATTGCAGCTGTTGTTCCAGATGCGGCTTTGCTAGAGGAAATTCACACATCTCCTTGTTTCTGGCATGTGATGATGGACCTGGCGAATACTTTTTATCTCTATACCAGGCAAACTTGCAAGCCGAATCCAGCCTGTAGCCAATTTTTGAAGAGGTCTTGAGCTAAGAAAGGTTTCTACATTTTTAAAGAGTTAAACAAAGACTACATGACAGAATCCATATGTGGGGCCCAAAGACTAAATTATTTATTGTTGCTTTATAGAAACAAGTTTGCTGACCCCTTGTGGTGCTTTAGAGAAAATATTTTTGTTTCCACACAGTGAAAACTTTCTGAACAAATTTTGCTGAAACGGGACCGTGACTAAATGCAAGCCTCAGAAAATAATTTTTGACTGCTTACATAAAACTCCAGAGAACTTTACCTCCTGGAGGTATCTGTCTTCATTTCAGAAGGATGCAGAGACCTGGGCTGGGAGACATAGGGTTGCAGAGCTGGAGACAGTGGTGTTATCTTACCCTTGGTGAGATGAATTTATATTCTAAAGGGTTGGAGATAGAACTCAAGGTCCTCCTGAAAAAGCAAAAGTCCTCTCCCTTCTTTGGGGAAGGAAGCTGGACAGCAAGCACAGAAATACCTGCACTCTTTGCAGGGGTTTCACCTGAAATACAAATACCTTATGCACAGGATGGCTCACACTTCCATCACACTGCCCCAGGGATAGGAATTTGGGCACAGGGAAACCATTAAATTGTTTAGTGTAAAGTAAACAAAGATTAATTCACTCTACTCCAGAGACCTTATGGATGCATTCAGTACAAAATTAATAAATATGAATATTAAAAACTTAAGATTTCTGCTTTATGCTTCTTAGTGAAGATCACAAGCAACTATTTGCTTTAAGCTGAAAAAGTCAGTAATATATCCTTCAGGGATTTATCAATTCTTCAGTTCCATACCAGAATCGATCACAAGGGAACTTCACTGTCCTTCAGGGATTTATCAGTTCTTCAGTTCCATACTGTCTTTCACTGTCCTTCAGGGACTTATCAATTCTTCAGTCCAATACCAGAATCTAGCCCAAGGGAACTTTTATGTTTTTTTTTTTTCTTCTCTAGGTGTCACTCTGGTGTATTGCATTGATAATATTATGCTGATCATATCAGTTTGCTAGGGGTGCAATAACAGAGTATCACAGAGAGTGGCTTAAACAACAGACATTTTTTCTCACAATTCTGGAGGTTAGAAGTCCAAGATCAAGGTGCTGGCAGGGTTGGTTTCTTCTTCTTTGCTTGGAGATACTCTGTGTCTTCAAAATGATATTCCCTCTGGAACAAATTTCTTCTTTCATAAGGAGACTAGTCACATTGGATTAGGACTCATCCTGATGACTTTATTTTAATTTAATTACCTCTTTTAAGGTTCTATCTCCAAATATAGTCACATTCTGAAGTACTGGGAATTAGGACTCCAACAGAAAGAATTTAATGGTGGGGAGCGGACCATAATTCAGCCCATAACACAGACTAAACCTGCGAAGCAGGAGGTTGTAACTACCCTAGACACATTGGTGAGACACTGCATGTCAGAGGACAGAAAATGAAGATAAGTCTTCCAAAAATTTAGAGGCCTTTCATCTTGGTGAAGTCACTAATGGTCCAGTGGTCTGGGACATATCAAGATACTACTTCTAAGGTGAGGGTCAAGTTGTGGAATCTGTTCCCAATCACTAAGAAAGATGTATCGATGTCTAATAAATTTCCTCAGATGCTGGAGACAACATGTACCTCATTTGGGCACATGACTTCAACCCATTTACCAAGTGACCTAAACATTTGCTAGTTTTGAGTGGGGTCCAGGGCAAGGGGAGGCTCTACAGTAGGTGCAGGCTCTGCATGGACCATCTGATCCAGCAAATGTGATGTGTTTATCTAGGTGGCAGGTTGAGATGCTGTTTGGTGCTTTGGGCAAGTTGATAAGAGAATCATAGCGCAAACACTCAGCATTCTGGAGCAAAGCCATATTGTCTCCTGTAGATATATATTTACCTTTGGAGAAATAGATTTTGGCCTTAGCAGCTGAATGTGTGAACTTGGGCCACCAACTTGGCATGTGAGTTGAGTTTTCCATCATAACAAGGTCCTGGCTGATCCAGTGAGCCATAAGTTTGGACATGTACAGCAGCACTCCATTGTTAAATGGAAGTGATATGTATGGAATTGGGCTTGATTAGGTCTTCAGGGAACAAGTAAATTGCATGAGAAAGTACCCTAGATGCCTCTGACCTATACTTCTGATACATTACCTTCTCCCTCTCAGTATGGCCTCATGAAGAGGTCTCTATAATGAGTTGCCTTGGGAAGAAAAAATGTGGTCATTTCTGCCCATGAAATTCATTTCACTTCAAATGAAGTACAATATGCAATTCATTCGTCTCACCATTAGTCTTCCCCATCCTCCTGAAGCAGCTAGCTTGATTGAAGAGTAGAATCAAATCAATTAGAGGACTGCAACACAGTCTCAGCCTAGGCTGGGCCCCATCTACCCAGATGGTAACTGTCTGCAGGGCTTGGATAAAATATCCATCGGGATCTAATATAAAGTACTATTTCTTTCATAGTAAGGATTCATGGGTCTGAGAATCAAGGGGCGATATGAGAGAACCTCCTTTCATTATTTTTCCTAGTAATCCACGAACAAAATTCTTCCTTCCAGTCCCTGCCCGCTTAGGCTCTGCTGGTTTAAACAGCTTACTCTAAAGGGAGAAACCTTCCACCAAGCACCACCTGGCCACTAGAGGTTCCTCATGCCACTAAATCAACAAGCAAAGAAAGGGTTGCTGCACTGGCTGGGACATTTTATCCAGATTACCAAGGAGAAATCAAGTGGCTTCTATACAACAAGGATGAGGAGAGGTTGTCTAGAATGCAGCATGTCCTATCAGTTGCCTCTTAGCTCTCAGATTTTCTCTTATTAAGGTCAATGGGAAATTGTAACAACCTGATTCAAAACAGAACCTTTGAGAAAAGAAAATCTGCATCATCTCATTAGGCAAGGAACAGTGATCAGCTGGGAATTGCTAAGGGCAAAAAGAATATGGGATAGGAAGTGGAAGGAGGTGAGTATAAATACAGCTACAATCATATGACCAGTGGTAGAAACATGGAATGTAATAGTCATGAGTATTTCTTCTTTAGTTTTGAGATGAATATATATTTATTATATATGCATATACACACGTTATACATAGTATATTTTTGTTTTTTTAACCTCTTTTATTCCCTTATTATCTACCATAAGCTGTGTTAGTAGTACTTAACATAGTATCATGCTAAACAGAGTTTGTCTTAGATACCATCTTTATTTAGTGATTAAGTGTGGTTCAGGACTATAGCACCATGTGTATGGCTGCCGGTGACCGCAGGTGGCCTCTTGCAGCTTTCTGATGTGTCAGCTTGCTATAGGAAATACTTCTGAATTCCTGCTCTGCATTATTCCTCTGAAGATGAACCACAGAGGGATCTGGGCAGAAGTCAAGATGCAGACATTTGTAGCTCACACACGACTGACCCTGACACCTCCTCAATGGGAGGCATGGCTGGGCCTGAAGATATTCCACCTTCGTCTAGGTCCTCCTGCTGCTTCTCTGACTCCTCCATCAGATGTTTGTATTTAGCACCATCAGGAAGGCTTTGCAAGGGCTCTCACAGCACAACCATCAGCAGCAACAAGAACTGAAATGGGTTTCTGTCCATCTGCTTGGGCTCCAACTTCTTGTTCTTTCACCCACCTAACAATATTCATCCTCCCTTTCTGAGAGCCAGGCCTGTAGACTTCAAGCTCAAGCAGCAGATGCAAAGACCGTAGCCTTACAGAGATGTTCAACCTGCTCCCACCCACTGTGTAAATTCAAAGTCCCATAGTAAATGTGTGTTGGGGCCGGAGCCGAGGGAAGATTGAGCGAATACATATCTCCTAGTGTTTCTGCTTCAAAGATATATTATACTTATTAATTTAGCTGTCTCTGCACATATGATATTTTCCTAGTTTCTTTTTTAATTTTCATGGAAACATGCAGTGGAAATGTTTACCTTGTCATAATTAACGTGAAAAATTTTGATTTTTTAATTTGTATCCATGTATAGTCATTCGTAAGCAACTGCCAATGAACACAGCAGCCTCTGTTTGAATGGCTTTTAGGGGCAGTGTTATTTGAGTATTTATAACATTCTTTTATTTTTTGAAAATTCTATCTTATCTATCCATTCATTGATATATTCAATGATTCTTTCATTCTAACTCTTATTGAGCATTGAGCCAAGGCAACACAATTTAAACTCTTAAAAATGTCATCGGACTGAGGGTGGTGGCTTATGCCTATAATCTCAGCACATTGGGAGGCCAAGGGCAGGTTTGCTGGAGGCCAAGAGTTTGCGACTAGCCTAGGCAACATAGCAAAACCCTGTCTCTACAAAGAAAAAATGTCATTAGATTTGCAATAGATAGATAAATAAATTGATTTAATTTATTCATAGTGCAATTTTGTACATTAAGCATCAAACCTAAGTTTAACCAATGTCTTGTGTGGCTAAGATGGAGGACAAAATTAACATCTCAAGAAAAGTCAGTGTATGGTTCATTGACCTGTTGATCTGGATTGATTTTGTTAGAATTAGTGATACTCTAATATATTCTAAGCAATAGTAGTCAGATATTATGTATTAATAAATACTCTCCTGAAAAAAGTTATCTACTTACATAATTGTTGTTTTCCAAGTTGAATAAAAGGGATACACCTTTCAGTCTAGGCTCATGGCTTTTCAACATAATTTATTCATTTATTATTATTAGCAAAAGACTTTTTTAAGTCTCCATTAGCCAGTTTTGTTCAAACCTTTCTTATCCATCTTTGATATCAAAGACACATAAAGGCATTTTGCATCTAAGTCATTTGAGACAGTACTTTTACAGACCCGCGTACAATGCTGCCATAGTGCATTCCATCCAAAGGCACGTGTATTTCTATCACATTTGATAATTTTTAAAAATCTCTGGGTGCAGATTCAAGATTACTCAAAAAATTATATTGCTTACTGTATTTATTTTTTAAAATGAAAGCATTTATTTTAAAACTTATTAAACCTATATAAAAGTTACAATTGGTGACTTTAGGTAAAGAGTACATAGGTATCATAAACATACAGGCAAAATTGCTTTGTCTATTTGTATCTAGAAATATGCACAATAAGAAGTATCTATAATTGTTTTAACTACAACATATACAATGACCAAAAGCAGAACAATGGGATTGAAGCTATGATACTTTTCCTCTTCCCTTTCCAACAGGCATCACCCCATTAGGGACTGAGAATTTTAGCTCTTGGCTTGTTTCCTTATTTTTCTTTTCCATCTGAAGTTATCCAATCCACTTTCCTAGGGAAGAAACTGCTTTTGATCACAAACGTCCAATTATCTAGAAATGAACTGCACCTGGTTATGAAAAGACAGCTGAGTAGATACACCCTCTTACATGGCTGTGGAATTTTTTTTTTTCCTTCCATTATGAAGTGGAGGCCTTGGTAGACATTTTATATTTCGGACCAGTTACTGGTCATATAAAAACTTGTTTTACATTAGATATTGTTGAAGAAAGAAGCAAACTGTGAATATATTTTTGTATTTTACATTTTGTCTTCTATACAAATTACTCATGAAGATGTAGTGACAAACTTTGATGAATTGCAGCTCCCTAGGGCTCCCTCTACTCCAGACATTCCTAGCAGCAAAGGCTGATTTAATGCAGTTTAAGCCCTTGCTCATCTCTAGAGGAAGGACTGTAGAATAAAAACAGAGCAAGAATCCCAGCTGAACATAACCTGCTTTCTTGTTTACAATAAAAATTCCTCTCCTGAAGCTTCCTCTGTGGTGTTAGCGGGCTTCCTCACTGTCCACCGTGGCTGCCTGTTGTGAGGAGGCTGTGAAGCTCATCATTCTCTTGTACTGGATTCGACCTCTGAATGCTCAGAAGGAAATCTCAAAAACTCCAACTTCTTTCAAAGGCACTGGTGCTTTTACCCCCCTAATAATCATTTTAACCATCAGTTCACAATTTGGAATACATACCAAAACCCACTGCAGATTTTTTTCCTCTCTGTTCTGGCTTCAAGCAGGAGTTCATCCAAGACCAACCAAACAGATTTGCTAAGGTTTATGCATGTTTTTGTAAACACCTGAGGTGATGCTCATGTAATTCTGATAGACATCACTGGTTAAGATCCCTGATTTAAAATATAGTAATTATCAACACAAGGGCTAACAATTTTAAACTGGCATTTGCAAAAGAGTTAATTCTTCTTTCATAGCAGTTGAGGGATGGAAATTATTTGGTTACATAAAGGTCTGCACAGTACTTGACATCAAATCTATTCTTATTTTCAATAACTACAGAAATTTTAAGATTTTAGATCTCAAGCTAAGTAATGTAAGAAGTCTTCCATATTAAAACTTAAAATATCTTCAAAGCTAATGACTCTTTTATGTAAATTACTTTTTTTCTTACTGTGGAGTAAGTAAGCACTTATATGCCTTTGGACCATACATTTAAAATCTTCAATTAAAATGAAATGTATGCTTTTGATGTTTTTTTTTTTTTTTTAAGTCAGAAAACTTCAACTCTAGTGGTGATAAAAACGTCATGATGTAAAAACAACAGATTCAACTGTCATTTATTCATTTGGCAAATATTTATTGAATGCATACAATGTGCCAAGCATATTTTAAAACTGGGAATATAGCCTTGAAATAAAACGTCTAAAGCCTCTGACTATTTGGAGCTTACAGTTAAAGTGCATGTTAGGACAGAAGCAGTTGGGAAATGAGCAGTCAATATGTATTTTAAAATTTACATGGAATGAAAAAAGAACCCAAATAGCCAAGGCAATCCTAAGCAGAAAGAACAAAGCTGGAGGAATCATGTTACCCAACTTCAAACTACATTACAAGGCTACAGTGACCAAAACAGCATGGTACTGATACAATAACAGGCACACAGACAATGGAACAGAATAGAGAACCCAGAAATAAGGCTGCACATCTACAACTATCTGATCTTTGACAAAACTGACAAAAACAAGCAATGGGGAAATAACTTCCTATTCAATAAATGGTGCTTGAATAACGAGCTAACCACATGCAGAAGACTGAAGCTGGACACCTTCCTTATACCATATATGAAAATCAACTCATGATGGATTAAAGACTTAAATGTAAAGCCGAAAACTATAAAAACCCGGGAAGACAACCTAGGCAATACTATCCTGCACCTAGGAATGCGCAAATATTTCATGGACAAAGACACCAAAAGAAATTGCAACAAAAGCAAAAATTGACAAATAGGATCTAATTGAACTTAACAGCTTCTGAACAGTGAAAAAACTATCAACAGATCAAAGAGACAACCTACAGAATGGGAGAAACTATGCATCTGACAAAGGCCTAATAACCAAAATCTATAAGGAACTTAAACAAATTTACAAGAGAAAAGCAATCCCAGTAAAAAGTGGGCAAAGACATAAACAGACACTTTGCCAAAGAAGACATACCTGCAGCCAACAAGCATATGAAAAAAAGCTCATTATCACTCATCCTTAGAGAAGTGCAAGTCAAAATCACAATGAGATCCCATCTCACACCAGTCAGAAAATTTGTTATTAAAAAGTCACACACACACACACACACACACACAAAACAAACAAACAAAAAAAAACACACCCAGATACTGGCAAGGTTGCAGAGAAAGGGGAACACTTACATGCTGTTGATTGGAGTGTAAATTAGTTCAACCATTGTGGAAAACGGTATGGCAATTACTCAAAGAGCTAAAAGCAGAACTACCATTTGACTCAACAATCCCATTACTGGATATATATCCAGTGGAATATAAAGCATTCTCCCACAAAGACACATGTATGTGAATATTCACTGCAGCACTGTTCACAATAGCCAACTCATGGAATCAACTTAAATGCACATCAGTGACAGACTGGATCAAGAAAATGTGGTACATATACACCATGGAATACTATTCAGCCATAAAAAAGGACAATATCATGTCTTTTGCAGGACCATGGATGGAGCTGGAAGTGAACATCCTTAGCAAATTAACACAGGAACAGAAAACCACATACCACATGTTCTCACTTGTAAGTAGGAGCTAAATGATAAGAGCTTATGAACACAAAGAAGAAAACAACAAATACTGGGATCTACCTGATGGGGGAGGTTCAGAGGATGGAGAGGAGGAAAAGATAACTATTGGGTACTAAGCTTAATACCTTGGTTATGTAATAATTCATACAATGAACTCCTGTAATGTATTAATGTAATAAACCTTCACATGTATCCCCAAACCAAAAAAAACAAAGCACAGTGTAAAGGGAGAAAGAACTGGAGGCCAGGAGGTCTAATTTATAGAGTGTGGGTCACAAAGGCATTAATGATAAGGTGACTAAAGTAATGGAGGAAGTCCTGTGGGTATCAAGAAGAATGTTATTCTCATCAGGGGACCAGCAAGTGCAAAGGAGCATCTGAGTGTGTTCCAGGAACAGCAGAGGTTAGGAAGCTGGAAGGAAATGAGAAAGGGGACAGGTACACTGGAGTTAAATGTGATAACGGTGGGAGGCAGGAAGACTGTTAGAAAGCATTAGAAGCTATATTGGGGCTGCCATAACAAAGTGCCACAAACTGGTTGATTTAAGCAATATAGAAACACTGTTTCACAGTTCTGGAGGCTAGAAGTGCAAGGTGTCCACAGGGTCGGTTCTTTCCCAGCGGTGTGAGGAAGAATCTGTTCCTGGCCTCTGCCCTAGCTTCTTGTGATTTGCTGGCCATCTTTGGCATTCCCTGGCTTGTGAAAGCACCATCACCCCATCTCTGCCTTCATCTTCATGTGGTGTTCTCAATGGGTGCCTGTCTGTCTCCAAATTTCCTCTTTATATAAGAACCAAATGAAAAAGAACCTGAATAGCCAAGGCAATCCTAAGCAGAAAGACCAAAGCTGAAGGTACATTCTGAGTACATTACCCAACTTCAAACTGTACTCCAAGGCTACAGTGACCAAAACAGCATGGAACTGATACAAAAATAGGCACATAGGCCGATGGAACAGAATGGAGAACCCAGAAATAATGCTGCACATCTACAACTATCTGATATTAGGGCCCACCCTACTCCAGTGAAACCTCACCTTAACTAATTACATCTGCAACAACCCTATTTCCAAATAAGGTCACAATCTGAGGTACCTGGGGTTGGGACTTCAGTGTATGAATTTTTGGGGGATACAATTAAACCAGTAACATCGGCTATGGTAAGATAGGAATGTTTTGAGCAGAAAAATGATGTAACTTGTCTTACTTTATTATTCCATTCTCACATTGCTATAAAGAACTACCTGAGACTGGGTAATTTGTGGAAGAAGAGGTTTAATTGACTCACAGTTCCACAGGCTGAATAGCAGGCATGTCTGGGGAAGTCTCAAGAAACTTAGAATCATGGCATAAGATGAAGGAGTAATTATGAAAGCCATGGATGATATGGAGTTCTGTCTTTTAAATCTGTATGCTGTCTTTACAATAGGTTATATTTCTCAACCCTTGGCTCTCACATTACCCATCACTTTATCTCTAATCTAACCTTTGCACATGAAATGAAATAACAGATCAGGAAGATTGGGCAGGTAATCTGTGCTCTGCCCACACAGTCTGCATGTTGGTGCAGGGAGCTTGTAAGGAAGACAGTGTGTAGCAGGTGTCAGGGGAAGGAGATTAGAGGTGTGTATGAGGCTGGCTTCAATCTTTTGCCTTCTATGGGGCACCAAACTTATGTCCTTGACTCCCCTCGTTTCCTTAAACTAAATTAAATTGAGATTGGAACAGGGAATTTGTTGATTGCAAGTAAAAATGGTAAACTGTTACCTCTCCGTCAGGCTGTGCTGTTGTTTCCAGGCCGAAGGCTCTCTCTTAGTAAAGTGCCTGTCCCCTCCCTGTTTACCTGTGCCTTCCTTTTTCTGTAAGGGCCTTCCTAAAGATCACAGGAAGTGGCCAAAACACCCTATTATCCTTAGCTTTTCTACCAAGTCCCATGAAACTTCCACCTTTGTATGCACATAAATGATCATGTCATCAACAGCTTAACAGTTTAAGATTCCCAACTGGCTGCTGGGAAGAAAATGGGGCATAAGGCACTGCCCCTATCCCATTTTTGACATAGCCAACAACATAATGAATAAGAGAGGTTAAGCGATTTGTTCAGAATTAAATAATTCTTGAGTAATTCTAGTCAGATCTCAATCAGATGTATCTCCAAAGGCTCTTTTGAATATGTTTACTATTATAAATCTTAAAAATCAAGTCTCAAAAATTTTTCCTCCATAATGCATCTGAGAAATATCTCATAATTTCATAAACAACTGGTTGGATCCCTACGATGATAGAGGCCCAGTGTAAAGGGAGGCGGATACAGCAGAATTCCCACTCGGTGGAGAAGTGCTCTTTGGGAAAAATAAAATTCCCAATATTCCTCCAATAACTTGTTCGTCCACAGTGAAAATTACTGTTACACTTCACAAACTAATATTTGAATGGCTCTTTGCATAATTTTAAGGACCCTAGAGAAAACTAATTATTTTGAAGGCCAGCAATCTAGAATTTGAGATTATCTTAACAACTGTAAAGAACAGATTTTTACTAAACGTAGAAATAAAGTATGAGAAACAAAAATAGGAAACATTTTCAAAGATGTTAGTTTTATTTATCTGTACCTTCCTAATCAATGTCAAATAAAATGAATTTTATATAGATTTAACAGGACCAATACTCAACAAACTGATAGCAGTCCATGGAAAATGTTTTATGTGCTAGATTTTAAGTAATGTAATTGCACCATAATTTTATGATCTAGAAATAAGGCTGTGAAATTCATAATGCTTTTCACATAAAATCAGTGAACTTGTATTGCAATTACATCACCAAAGCATTGGCACTGAAGTATTCCTGTGCACAAAATACTATACAGATATTAATTATTCTTTAACACAAATTAAACATACTGGGTATGGCATTTAAGCTAACAGTATTTCTATCCTTTCAAAGTTTTGATTATATCAGACATTGATAATTTGGGTGAAAGAGGTTTATATGATAGTCTTGGAAATTAAGCTACTAAATTAGTCTTTAATGAAAAATGTGAATCAACCTATGTCCAAATATAAGGTGAATTTTGTGAATTCATTTACTCTTTGTAAAATTTTCCCTTGGGAAAAAAATCTTGTAAAAAAGGACTTGTAAAAAGTCCTTACAAGTAAAAAGTCCTTACAAGAATCTTTCAGATTTTGTTACTTTCTTATTTCATTTAGAAAAATAATATATTGTTCAGAAAAGTCACATAATCTTAAAACCTCAATAATACCAATTCAAAATGCTTCTAAAAATCCCCTGAGAATCGGCTAGGTGTGGTGGCTCACGCCTGTAATCTCTGCACTTTGGGAGGCCGAAGTGGGCGGATCACGAGGTCAGGAGTTCGAGACCAGTCTGGCCAACATAGTGAAACCCCATCTCTACTAAAAATACAAAAAATTAGCCAGGTGTGGTGGTGGGTGTCTGTAATCCCAGCTACTGGGGAAGCTAAGGCAGGAGAATCACATGAACCTGGGAGGCAGAGGCTGCAGTGAGCTGAGATTGTACCACTGTACTCCAGCCTGGTCAACAGTGTGAGACTGCCTCAAAGAAAAAAAAAAATCCCCTGACAATTGGTTTAAGAATAATAGAAATAAGCCAGGCTTGGTGGCTCACACCTAGATTCCTAGCACTTTGGGAGGCCATGCAGGCAGATCACAAGGTCAGGAGATGGAGACCATCCTGGCTAACACAGTGAAAACCTGTCTCTAATAAAAATACAAAAAGTAGTGGCACGCACCTGTAATCCCAGCTACTTGGGAGGCTGAGGCAGGAGAATTGCTTGAACCGGGGAGGCAGAAGTTGCAGTGAGCTGAGATAGTGCCACTGCACTCTAGCCTGGGCAACAGGGTGAGACTCTGTTTCAAAAAAAAAAAAAAAAAAAAGAGATAAAATAATTTAACACAAATTTATTAGCCACACAGTGTGTACAGCTCATATTGTAACTATTAAACGTTTACTGTGTTTTTGACTGCATTTTTATGATTTGAAATAGAATTTCCAGTGGTTGCATCAAACAGATTCAGAAACTGGCATATCAACTTTGCTAGAAGAAAACTTTATATAAATTAGTAACTGACCATGGTCACTTATGAATGAAGACAATGATGCAAAGATTCATGTGAAAAGTTTAGATCGGTGGAGAACTAGTCTCCGTTTCTACTATAAATTAGCTTCACTGGACTTTTTCATCCACCCAAATAAAACTTGATATATTAGAGCTGGCTAAAAATGTTTTTGTCATTAAAAGAGGAGACTATCGCACACATGGGCATAGATGGTGGCTTTACTCCTTACATTTATGGACTATAGAATCTCAGTCTTAAAGAAACCAATACCGAAGAGTTTTCTGGCTTGAAAACATTTTTCACTGTGAGAACTCTGAGCCTCTGACAGCCCATTTTATCTCTGGATATTCTTTTTTGTTGCTTCCTTACCTTAAACTGAATTCAATTTCCCTGTTATCTCCACCCATAGTATTGCCACAGTTGCAGACATGCTGAGTAAATCTGACCCCTTCATATATTTGAAGCAAGCTGATAAGTTCTGTTTTGTCCCAGTCACTAACACTGAGTCCCAGAGATCAAGTATCAAGGTTTTTATGTTGAACATTAGATTGTGTAAGAAGAGAAACTAAGAAAAACAGAAAAATAGAAAATTTCCAATTGAGGATTTTAAGTAAAAACTGAACAATTACAGTAGCTAAAAATTTTGTGAAGACTGAAGCTGTCCTTTTTTTTTTTTTTGCTGCTGTATAGACAATAAAAGACATTTATTAAACATTTGTTGAAATAATAAATCTGGGCAAAGCAGGAGGATTGCTCAAAGCCAGGAGCTCGAGACTCACCCACTTTCACAAAAAAATTTTAAAATTAGCTGCATGTGGTGGTGTGTGCCTCTAGTCCTAGCTACTTCGGAGGCTGAAGCAGGAGGATTACTTGAGACCAGGAATTCTAGGCTGCAATGAGCTGATTGAGCCACTGCACTCGAGCCTGGGTGACAGAGACCCTGCTTCTAAAAATAAATAAATAAACAGAAAGAATAAATCACAAAAAAAATTGCCAGTTGGCACTAGTTGATTATCATTTCAGTTCACCAGAGATGAGCTTACACAAAAGCTGAGCACTTGACTACACTGAGGTATGCTGGCAGGAAAAAAAAAAAAAAATCAGGTAATTTCCCCATCTGTATTCAATATTCATTATTCTAAATCTGTCTCACATTTATATCTAACTATTCACATATATCAACCAATAATCTTGCTAGTTTATATCTGCTTATGTTTATTAATTTTCAGTAGACGCACAAAAACCAGAGGATTTTTCCAAGACATTTATTTGAACCTAAATATTTGTAATTAATGTTTATATTAAAATTTTTTTTCCATTTCTATCCAAAATGTTAGAACTTAAATGCAAAAAGTAGCTAAGCAAACTTAAAAATATTAGAATTTCACATTCCTGACTTGGCTTTTATCTGTGGTAAATAATGACATAAATTCTAAATAAAGTGAGAAATCAACTAAATCTAAAAAACATTATAGTTAATATTTGAGCTGTTACTGTATGCCAGTCACTGTTCTAAATATACCTCATGTGCAACTCGTTTATCTTCATAATCCAATGAAGCAGGTGGCATCATCCTCCAATTAGACAACTCAGGAGCAGAAAAGTTAAATGGCTCACTCAACTTTACACAGGTAAATGAGGGAGTAAGAATTCAACCAGGGAGTGTGACACAGGAGCTTCCACACACAGTGCAGTACCGTCACTTACAGAGACAAGAAGCCGCCATCACATTCCCATGAAACTCATCAACAGCTGAGCGTGCTTGGTCACTCTTATCAGAAGAGGCCCATCCTAACCAGCCAGTCTGCAAATTCACAGGTTTGTGGGTCCATGTTTCAGGCTGTTATTCCTGTGCCAGTCACTCTCATTAAAAGATATGCCCTTGGGGGAAAACAAATATATATAGATATATATGAAAAAATTATTTTTAAAATTAACATTTGTTAACTTTTTTTCATAATATACTTGATGCTATTTAAAACAAAACAAAATTAAAAAAAAAAAAACGAGGTTTTAAATGTGGTTGTGTGGTGTCAAAGATAATTTAGCACTTGACTTCAGGATTGAAATCCAATTCTTTTCAAGTTAAACTAGAAGATATGCCTTTGGAAAAAGTATTTTAAAATTATCAGGTTTGTCAAATACAAATTATATAAAACCTGTAAATCTCAGGTTCTTCGTTTGTAATATAGTAGAATGAGACTGCAATCTGATCTCTCTCAAGTCTCTAAAATTCTATGTTTCTATAATTATAACATAATTTTAATGCAAGGAAACACTTGAAGATACAGTTGTAGCTGCTGTCTCTGTATAGATAACTATCCATATTGCAAACAACCAAGACACACAGTAAAAATAACAATTACAGGTTTTCAATTACTTTATTTTAGAAAAACAAAGGTTTACAATTTGTGCCATAGGCAGAATATCATGAATTCAACAAGTTAGTAATGCAGACTTTCAAAAACCTCTATAGATTAGTCCAAAGTAGAAAATTATTTTTTGCCCACTCTTGGACTCAGACACATTCAGAAAAAATATATATTTATAAAAATAAAATGGCAAGCCTAATCCCACCAATTGGTAGTATCCCACACTGGATTTATTGATCAGTTAATGCATAAAGATAGAGTTGAACGATTTCTTTCCCTGTCCTAACTCCATGTCATATGAAGCAATGATGAAAATATTCGTTACATTTTTCAACACTAAAATAAAAGGCCCCAAAGCAAAACACAAAGTCACTAATAAAATCCACTAAACAAAAACAATACTGCTAATTTACCTACTCATATAGACCCTTCCTTCAATCCCCCAGATATTTGGCATCTTAATGTTATTTCCAAATCAAGTACCAGGAAGCAACTATGTGAGAAAGAAAACGAAAATTCTAGGTCTAATATATGTTAAACAAGTTTCAGATAACAATAGCTGAGAAAAATATTGATGCACATAATGAAACAAAATGAATTCCCAGATATAATGTGGTCCATAAGGTACTTAATAAAAACATGCACTTTGTCTCACTGCAATATCCTTAAATATTGTCTGAGCACCAAATTCTGCAAAAGCAAGGATCTAGAAGTCTGAATTTTAGGAGTTATAAAGAGAACTTCATTGCAATTAAAAGAGAAGGCAAAAGCTCCAACTTCTTGAAGGACTTCATTATTCATATATAATCATGACAAAATTCATCAAGGAATTAGAATACCTATGTTCTTCTACTAGATTTAGTTATTAAGATATCTGTCTTTATATGGAAGTAATTTTTCATGGCATGAAACTAACATTCATAGTAATCTCCGATATCACATTGAAAAGAAAAGCTTTCTAGCCAACAAATTTTAAAGTATGTTTTGTGAGTAGTCTGACAATGTAAATAAACATCTCCCAAAGTAGAGAAAAAAGCAAAATTTTAATACAAAAAGAAATAAAAATTATTCACTTATAAACCACCTACACATTTTGTTTTCCCAATAGACATACTTTAAAAGCACAAACAGAATATAAGGCAACAGTACAAAGCTGTGAAAGGGTAGCAGAGAACTGAGGCATTCATTTATAAAGAATATCGCAGAATATAAAGGAAGATCACTGGATGTTTGCTGATTCACACTGAGCTTTACTCTTTTTCTTCTTCTTTTTTTTCCCTATTAAGGTCTTTCATTTACAGGTAATGATCAACGAGACAAAAATATGCAGATGACTAACTATAAATATGAAAAAATTTAATGACATTTTCTATAACTATTTCCCCATGTCACTGACTGCTAAGTTTTCATTTCCTCACTAGGCTGAGTTTCAAGTGAGGCATCCATACTCATCTAAGCTTTTCACTACTGAAAAACAAGTTTGACTATCGGGAACATTAAAATTTATCTTCCCAAGAATCCCTCATCATTCTTTGAAGAATCTACTTGTTAAACTAACAGCATTTACCTCCAGTTTCCACTTAATATCATTTCACTCTAGTAGTTCCTGAATTTAGGACTGCATATTTGTTTCATTATAAAAAATATTATGGAGTGTCAAACACTAAGAATAGGTATTTAATTATTAAATACTAAAAGAGCACATGAATAAAATAAAACAATTACTAGCAATTCCTTAGTACTTAAGATATAAGAGTCCATACAGTCTTGATTAGTATGGGATTAGAAACAACAGAAGGCTGCCCTCGGTGACTAAAGGCCTAAGCAACTTCAGTGTTGGGACCATGAATTACATATTTTTAAATAAATGTTGAATAGAATTCTTTATAGTGGATAATTACTCAATGAGTAACCACCCAAATCATAGTTGCCTAATACAAATTCTAAGCAGCTAAAATGAAGGCCTCAAAAATAATTTATCTACAATAAATATACCCAAGTGTTACTTAAAAAATTTTTTTAGACATTGCTTTGGATAGAATTCCTGTGTTAGTTTATTATAAATAGAAGTTGAGAGGTCACTTGATGAAATGGGTGACAGAACTAACAGAATGGAGAAGGTAACTGGCTTTTTTTTTTCCACTGGATGTGACTTGTCACTGGACATGCCAATGTCACTCATTACTTATTATGAAGCAGATAAGGACAGGTCTACAGCATTATATAATAGATGTGCCAATAAACTTTATGTGTCTGTGGGTACAAACACCCATATTCTGGAGTATAGGTTACCATAAAGTTTATACACTATAAACGTACAAATGTAATACATATTACTGTTCAAAAAGCAGAAGATTTTTATCAAAGGAAATGTTAGAAGAAATCTCAATATATAAAATAGAAATGAAGCAAAACACTAGGCTGTTCTGCTGAAGCATGGTGGATTAACAGAGACCCTTCCCAACCTACAATGACTGATAAAATATCTGTTAAGAGTATTCCAGGCAATGGGCTGAAACATTACTCCCAGTAAATCCTGCTTATTTTGTGAAAGTCAATCAGAAGACTTTTTTCCCCCCATTATCTATGCCCATATGAAAATTTATGATAATGTAACTGAGTATAAAGTTAAAAAGTAACATTTCTTCTCCTTTAAAAATAACTAACAAAATAAAACCACTATGCTATATAAAACCACATTATTTTTAACCTCATAATCTTAATTTGATACACGGAAAAAGTTATCAGTTCTCCTTAAAGTGCCTAAATTTTAAAGACTTAATTTTGTCCATAGAAATCTTGTCCAAAATATATGAGGAAAATGGATGGCAGCAGGTGGAGATATTATTTTTCTACATCATATATGTATCTTCTACCTGACTGACCATTTAAATACTCTGCTGAAAAATCTTAACTTTTTGTCACAGAATATTCAGATAGAGAAACATGCAAACAGAACTGATCTGTTATAATCATATAGGTAAGGTAAATTTTGATGGAGTGCTGTTTGTTTTAGACAAACTGTTCATCTCTTTGCTCCAAATACTACCCCATCTATGAAGGGACTACTTTAATCCATGCAGTTGATATTAGCAAAATACAAATAACATGTTCTTTTCTGTAAAGATCATGATTAAATGTCTAAATTCAATAAATAGACTCTTTAATAATGTGAAGTCCTATCAAATATTTTCTAGCAATCAAGTCTCAATCTTTCTTCTTTTCTAATACATCCTTGGGCTCCTGCACTGTGGGCACTACAGATCCTCCACTGCTTGGCTCCTGCTGTTCTTTGTTCTCTTCTATGTGTTCTTGGTTTTCATTTTCACTTTTAGACACTTCGTATCGTTCTTCTATATAACCTCCATCTGTGTCAGCTGTGTAGATTCCATAGCACATGATACTGATGACACCCAGTGGCAGGCCAAAGAGAAAGCAGCCCATCAGTGGTGAGCTCTTGAATATAGACTGTGGAGACAGAATTGAAACTCAGTTCCCCTCAGATGTAATTCTGATATATAAAGCACGAAACGAGTCTGAAACCTATAGATTTCTTTCTCTTGTTGCTACTCAACTTGTCTTTAGTTCCAATGAATCGAAGTCAATTATTTCAGCTGTAACTACCAGGAAAGACACTGTTAAGAGATAATTTCTATATACTGCACATACATATATGTGTGTGTGTGTGTGTGTGTGTGTGTGTGTGTAGAATCAGCAATTAGCAGCAGAAAAAGGCATCAAATACTCTATAATCTTTCCTAAAGAAACTGAGTTTTCTCACATTAACTACAAAGGTGTCTTTATGATGCTTACTATGTGCGCCCAGCCGCCTTAGAGTTGTTTCCCAAACTATAAGAATTTGCTTATGGAAAAGGCTGGATTTTTTACCACAAAGAAGGTACATACATATTCTCTTCACATGACATTTTTAATATTTTTTTACTTATCTGGTTAGCAGTAAAGTCTCATTAACTTATTAATTTCCCTCAATTTACATACTATCTTCACAGCTCCCAGAAAAGTAAATGTAATTTTAATGAATAGGGTTTTCAATTATAATATACGGCATGAATTGCAACTATAACTCTTGAGAACATAGACAAGTTCAGAGAAAAAAATAGATCGCTGTGGACTGAGATAGTAAAAGAAAGTTTCACAGAATAAAGGTGTGTTTTGAGGTAGGAATTTAAGGATGAATAAGAAGGAGGCGGGATATGGGACAGGTAAGCACCAGGCAATTTACACTGGCAAAACCTATTATTAAAAATCCAACGAGGAAAATACTTTAGATGGACAGAATATTCTGATGTACACCCCTGGAAAAGGGAAGGAAAGTGATCAAAATTGATTATTTTAGTAATATTAATTGAGTAGTGGAATACAATGTAGATTGGAGACCGGGCAAGAGGAAGTATGGAAACCAGGTGAAAGTGAGAGTAGCAGCTAGACAGAATGTAATTAGGGCCCAATCCATGCTCGTGATAACAGGAAAATAGAGCAAACTGATGGATCCTATGCAAGTAATAAACCAAAGTTCCCAGAATTTACTTAGCCATATTTTTATAACTGCTTTGGGCCACAATGAATGAAAAGGCCCACATAACACCTCAAGAAGGACAACGGGAACTAAGTTTAGGGCTCAAGCAAATTTAGGAATTCCTCTGCTGTCAGGGTGATTGACAGTTAAAGCTGGGATAAGAACAATTTTTTAAGAGTTTCAAGCAAGAAGGTTCAGATCCAAGAACTGAAAAGGGGAAAGGGAGGATAAGGATGTTGAAAACACTGACTGGAGAGATGGGGCAGGAGCAGGGGAGTGGCGATATTCACAGCAGCAAGGGAAAGAAGAACACCAAGGAAGGGATGCTTCAAAGAAATCCTGGGGAAATACATCAAGTGTCTAATCATTAGTAGGCAATTGGTGAGAATGGACATTAGTTTGACAGAGTGAAATGAAGACGAAATTCGAATGGCAGAAATAATCAGGTGAGAGGTGACAGTGAAGAAAGTAGAGAAAATATATTTGGAAAGTATAATTATAAAAACAAGAAAGATGTGTAATTAGGGGCAGACGTGTCAATTTATCTAGCATTGTTAATATTCTACTTACATATAACAACTGTGAATAAACACTGGGACAAACAAATGAAAGAAAACACTGTTAGAAAGAATTTGATCCATCACCATTTAATTCCACACTTAAAATCTTCTATGAAAAGAATAAAAGAAAAAAAAGTGGAGAAAAAGGGAAGAAGGAAAAAAATCTGTAAATAAGCCTAATTATTTACCAACTAGGGAAAAGTACAAAATTAACAAGGATGTTTAAACTTTAAGATCTAAATTTTTTTTTCTGACTCCTGCAAAATAAAAAGTGACTTCCTGGCATACATCATTTTCTTCAGCAAAAATGACCAATTTACAGAAGACAGCATGTAATGGAACTAAAAATTTCAAATCATCTGTACTTTCAACAAGTCATAGAAATTACCAAGTAAAAAATTTACATGGTAGGTTGCAGAAATAAAACTCTTCTGAGTCATACTGTCAAGTTAATTGATTCTGAATTTTAGTTTTAATTCATAAATCATACAAAAATAGAGAAACAATTTCCACCTGATGAATATACTTTCTTAAACAGTGGCTAGTCATATCCTAAAAATTAAAGACATAGTTTGACCTATTCTTTTCAAATTCAGATTTTTACCATGGCTAGACATAAAGAACCTACATGTTCTTAGTTATCAATGACATAAACTGTCACAACTTACCACAATAGTAGATTTGGCATCAAATACTATTCTTTTCAATCTCTGCCAAATGCTATCACCTCCTTGGGCCTTCAAAAAAGGAAAATAAAAATAAATTATTTAAGTACTATTAGTTCACTTTTTCGGTGCTACATAACCTTACAATTGCAGGCCAAACTGTCAGCTCCAAATATCACATAATCACCTGAAAAGGCCACGTGGTAAACTTTTACTGTTTTTTTTTTGTTGTTGGTTTCCTGTCCAGCATTCCTCCCGCCTGCTTGTGTTAATTCACCCTGATCCTACTCTAAACAATTCCTCCTCCTCTATTCATAATGTCTATTCAGCTTGGCTGACGCTGACCTACCCCTGAGTACAGCCTAACCAGCTTTTGAGTTTAGCCGGGATTGCGAAACCAGAGCTGATGCAGGATACCTTTGCCACTGTGCAGGGAGAGGCTCCCTGAAGATGCAAAGTAGGCAGAGAGAAAAAAATTCCTGATAAAAATCAATCGGATCCTGTATTCGGCCGTACCTGCAACCTGGCTCATTTTTTAAATTTGCAAGCTCTATGAGACAATAAAGTCTCTTGTAAAACAGTCTGAGTTGCATTCCACTAACTCAAAAATAGATGACTGATTATTTATATAGGTGAGTTTCACTTCAACAAATTATTTTCAAAAAATAATTTAAGAGTGTTTTTCAAACTTCTTCACCTTGACCGAAAGTAGTTAGGTTTGTTACTCTGTGAGGCAATTTTAAATACAGTTTGTGTAAAACTGAAACAACTCTCACAAAACAGTTATTAAATTTCACAAAAGCAATGAAGGCTCTTTCTTTTAAATTCTGTTCTAGTCTATTGAATTAAGATGCATGCTGGTCACAACCTGATTGTGACTTGCAGTGGTTTTGTGACTTTCTAATATAGGTTGCAATTCACAGTTTGAAAAACATGGTAGTTAAAATTTATAGAAAAATAATAGAAAATTAAGACTATCCATTCACTTATTTCTGAGAAATATTTTATAGAATTAAGTCTAGAAATTTCCATGGGGGCTTGTATTCTCAGTAAATTTCCTTATTTCTTAAGAAATTGTGGTCTTATTTGCAGATTTTCTTAGAAAACCAAACCTAACAATTCAATCCAATTGTACTTTTGAATCTAGACACACAGCAGGAGCCAGGCAAGTTCACTATTAAGATTACCCCACACAATGCAGGCCTCTTAGCATCCCTAGTCCTCATACTTATATGCCAATACCTCCCCATCACCATGACAACCAAAAATATCCTCCAAATAACCTGTAAAAGGACATTTCCATCTTTTAGCAACCTCTGCCATAGAGGAACCTTCTGTATCTGAAACTCTACTCTGCCTATAACTGGAGAGAAGCAATTTATGAAGGCCCAGCCCTCTACTCCCCAGTGATGGCCAACTATTCTTTTCAGAATCAGAAATAAAGAAATGAACTAGTTTCTCCTCTACCCCCTACCCATCATCCCTTTGAAATAGAAGTGAACAACTTACTTCTACTGTGCCATCCAAAATGTTATTAATAAATTGGACCATGTCTTCAACATTCTTAATCTGCCTATCTAGCAAGAAATATTGTTGGTTTGAAGTATTCAGTACAACTACAGTTGGGACTGTCAATTCACTGAAAATGTAAAAACAATTAAAAATATACATTAAACACAGCAATAACAAGTATTCTGATATTTATTGATATCTCAGTAGCTATAATTACAGAAGCTATTTAATAAATTTGGGTATATTTTATGTTAGTAAATGATCAAATAGACCTAGTACTCACATATATTTTATGCATTCATGACATACCTTTTTATTTTTTCGATATTTCTAGGATATGCAATTCATCTTTAAGTCTTTTCAAATTATCAAAAATCTCAAAAAATTTTTACATATATGTATTAAAAAAAATTCCTATGGGTAGATCCACACAATTCAAACTTAGGTTGTTCAAGGGTCAACAGTCCCTTTAATAACTGTATAGATACTTTGTCTTGATTCTTCATTATAACCTATATCTGGTACTTTATCTTTGGCAAACCCTCTTAAGTTCTTACTGAAATGAGAGGGATAATAAACGAAGTAAGGTAATGCTACATTATAGTTCAAGATTTTTGCTGAAAATGATGAATATTACTTTAGATATGTTAAGTTTACTCCCTTCCCCGCTCAGTGTTCTTACTTAGAAAATGGAAGACACCAAAATAACCTAATATATTACAATAAGGAATAAAGGCATTAGCTACACCTATGATACTAAGCAAAGCTGGAGAAAACCGAAACACTGCATCATGTTGTTGAACTTCCACTGGGCCCTCAATGCTGCTGGATAAGAGTTAGTGTGTCTCTAGTGAGATTTCCCCATCTTCACTTTAGAGGCTAGCTTATTTCTCTAGCACTCTCCTAATCCCAGTTTTCCTACTACCTGTCATACTTGCTCTTATGTTCTGTCTGAAATCCTCTCCCTGCATTCTTCAGCTAACTTCTCACTCTATAGACCTTTTCTTAATTATTGCCTTTTCCAGAAAACGTTTCCTGAGCGCTTCCACCTTAGTGTACAATGGGTGCAGGTGAGAGGGGTGTGGTGAGGATGGGAAAGTGTCTCTATGTTCCAGAGCCCTGTCCTACATAGATTTTTTCATACAGTTCTGTAATTAACATTTGTGGTCTTATCCAGGGAACTGTAAGCATTTGAAGACAGGGACTCTATTCATTTTTGTATCAACAGTGTCTAACACAGTGTACAACATACAGTAAATAGTAATTGTTCACTGAATAGAGTGGGTTCTTGTTTCAAATTTATTAATTCAGAACAGGGTTTGGTAAATGTTTTCTAATATCAGTCTTGTGAAGTGGCAAATTAGATCTTTACATCATAATTTTAAGTAGATAAAAATTATTTTAAAACCACTTATTTTCCTACAAATTTAGTCTAATAAAATAATTCTAGAACAAGTTAGTTTCTGAATGCTAAACATTTTCTATTTAAAAGTCTTTACATAATTTTAAATAAAATTATTTTAAAATTGCATATTTTCCTACAAAGTTATTTTCGTCTATTAAAATAAATTCTAGAACAACAATTAGTTTTTGAATGCTAAACAATTTCTATTAAATAGTTATATTGCCCATTAAAACTAAATTTCTCCAGGTATGTATTAAGCAGAAGCTATAAAATTTACAAGTTTTGAAACAA
This sequence comes from Cacajao melanocephalus, assembly GCA_963573385.1. Taxonomy (NCBI): domain Eukaryota; kingdom Metazoa; phylum Chordata; class Mammalia; order Primates; family Pitheciidae; genus Cacajao; species Cacajao melanocephalus. The sequence continues at coordinate 17,769 of CAUYLG010066137.1, read as the reverse complement.
TGTCTTCTTTTCAGAATACTAAAAAATATTAAATCAGAAGATAACTTTTTTTTTTACTATAGACAAATATTAAAGTCAGTAAGTTTCAAATACAGAATTTGAAAACTAAAGTAAAATATTTAACGGGAGAATATCTGCATCTGAATATGTCAATAGTTTGCTTTTTTTCAGCTGTTTAATCCTTCTACCTTTATCTCAGAAACAAATTTCAAAATTAATAGATTTGATGGCAAAATCATTCAGCACTTTACTTACTCCATCAACAAGGTATTTATGTAGTCATTTCCGTCCATATGGCCAAACTGAAAATCCCTAACCAACAACAACCAAAAACAAATAAATAAACAAAAGGCGAGGGGATGTGGAGAGAAAAAGAGAGAGCTCAATTAAATACCAGAAAAGTAAATAAAACAATGAACTTAACTTTAGGCCTCAGTAAGCCCAGAAATTGTAAATATCTCATATGTAAATCATACACAATAAATACAGATAAGAGTGTAAATTCTACCAGCTTCTGAGACATAAATACCTGAGTAAAGGAAATTCTAAGACATTTCTATTTGGTCTACGCATGTTTAAAATCAGGGAAATACAAACTATTCTACGTAAGAGGAGAACTATATATACAATGATCCATCAGAAGATTCAGAATAGAAAAGAAATAATAATTCAATAATAAAATACATTTATATTGACTGTCCTTTATGGTAGCAACAATGGTTCAGCACAAAGCAAAAAATGCATTTCTGATGCCATTTTTATATTCAGTTATTCTTGTGAGTTTGTTACAATAATCATCTGCCTACCTCTGACATCTGATTGCTCATTTAACTTTATACCCAATTATATGTAAATGTGCATATTTTCTTTTCATAAAATGCACCCTCAAATTCTATCAGAAAGCAGGTATGATACAAATTATAGCTCAAAGTGGTTTTTTTTTGTTTGTTTTTTTACCTTGCAGGACATACCATCAACGAATTTAAAGATCCAGACAATTCATGCTGAAAAGCAACGTGCTGTACAGTAGTCCCCCCTTACCCACAGTTTCACTTTCTGTGGTTTCAGTTCCCCATGTTCAAACATGGTTAGGAAATAGTAAATGAAAAATTCCAGAAATAAACATATTCATAATTTTTATTACAGTGCACTAATTGTTCTATTTTATTATTAATCACTGTTGTTGATCTCTTACTGTACCTAATAGATAAATTAAACTTTATCATAGGTATTTAGGTACAGACAAAAATCTAGTTTACACAGCATTCTATTCTATGCAAAGTTTCAGTCATTCACTGGGGGTCTTAGAATGTATCTCCTATGGATAAGCGAGGACTACTGTCATTTAATTTCATTTCCTCGATTCACCTCTAAAAGCACAAAATACTACTAAGTTTGCTTTACTATATTACAAAATGGTATTAAACAAAAATAAAGGAATCTTTCAGAATGTAAGCAGCTACCTATGGAAGAGGTCTCTGTAATCTCTTGCAACTTCCTGAATAATTGACTTCAAGCTGTAGAAGAACAAACATATTAGTTCATCTCTGCACTTGAAAAATACAATTTTTCAATTATAGTATCTGCTGTCTCACATCTATTTGCTGCAGGAAAAGTAAGATACATCAAGTCTATCTAAAGCCATGCAGTCTGAAATGAACATCTGAAGCTTGAAACTATATTAAGGCATTATACCTGGTATGTTCAACTGATGTATTTTTCTCATCAATAACTGCAATAGCCACAAGCTTTCCTGAAATAAAGAATGATACATCTGAATTCAATCACCCTTATTACACAAACTGTTCAATTATCACTATAGTTTTGAGTAGGAAATTAGTAAAGTATTTCTAGAATTTAATTCTAATCATTCTACATATTATATCAAATTAAAACAACACATTATGGTATATGTTTGTAGAGTGAATCAGTGAATTAGTCAACTCTAGGTGACAAATTCCCTTCCACTTCCCACCGCAAAATGTAAATAAGAGTAAATATGTAATAATTTATATAAATTGTATTTTTTATGTCAACTTACAAGCTTGAATTGTATTTTTTCCTTACACCCTGCAAATTGACTAAGGTAACTATTTTGTCAAAGGCTAAAAGCATAGGAAAGAAGTTAACTAAAACCAAGTCCACCAAGAATTACTATAGCTCTAAAACAATGGTCTAGAAGAATAAGAAAATGATTTTTACATGGCCATTGCCTTTGGTACCATGGATCACACTTGCCAGGTATAACATGCAGAATTAAACTGACTCACATTTACTAAACCCTAAATAGAACATAAAGCATATGTATCCTGATACCCTCTAGGAAGCCAGCATGATATAAAACCCAGAACAGTGGTGTTGGAATCAGAAGAGCAAATGCTGCTATACAGCAGTGTCTATCATATTCTAGACACCATACCCACCATACCAAGCCGCAGAGGAATAGGGAAATGCCTCAGTAAACTTCAACTAGTAAATACCTATTTCATAGAGTTATTGGGAGAGTTAAGATTAAATATGGGGATAAACCTGGCTCAGAGCAGGTACATACATGTAGGATTAAATCAATAATCTTTATTATCCCTGTATTTTAATGTCACTTCTAATTCATACTTCTAAAACACCTGTCTAAATTCTATACAATCTTGAATCTTCTAAATCTCTGATGAAAACAGTTCACAATGATATCTATCTTTTTGAAATATCTCATTTACTATTCATTTTTTTGTATTATATGCTTCTTTAATTTTCAAATGCCTCGTTTTTTTTTTCTCCAAATTGTCTACAACGTGCAGAGCATCCTCCCACAGACCAACAGGGTTCTAAGAAACACAGACACAGTTTCTCACATATTAATTTAACAATTATTGAGTGTCAAATAATATATCACACACTGGGCTGGTTACAAGGACATGGTGATGAGCAAACATAGACAATGTTCTGCGCTTGTGAAAGCACAACACAGTATAAATGCTGGGGCATTTTCATCAAATAAATGTCCTGTTAAAAATAAGAATACGCTGCTATTAAAAAAATTACAGCGTAAATTAATGTACTTTGAGGGAGTCAGTGAAGAGTTTCCTAAGAAAGCAGTATTTAGTCAGAGTTTGATGGATGAATATGAATTAACTGCATACCTCCAAGCAAAGAAGCAAGCATGTAAAAAGGTGCTTTGGTCCAAGTGGCATAGCCTTTTCAAGAAACTGGTGTCAAGCAAAGTTGGGTAAAAATCATAAAATAATAAAAAAAAATAACAAAAGAAACTAAAAGGTTAGTGTGGCTAGAGAAGGAAGAGCGTGGGGAGAGGCTAGTGTGAAATGAGGCTGGAGATACAGGCAAGAGTGAGAAAGACACGAAGTGTCTGAAGCCGCAGAGCATCAGGAGGCTGCTGCGGTACTAGCATAAGGGGACAGGTTGGGTGAAGAGCTAACAAGGGCAATTATGTCGGACACACAAAATAACACTGTCACAGCATACTTCTGTTTCCAAATTAATCTGGGAAAGGAAGTGTTAAACCAAAGCTACCTGTTTTAATCACCTCAAGGTCACACTATCTCCTGTGATTACTATACAAAGCAAAACTACTGTATTCCTACATTTCCCCTTTTCTTTTCATGTGAGTCTGAAAGAATCAAAAAGTAAAATCACAGTCTTTGACACTGTCCCTGGTAACTTCCAATAATGAGCTAATATACAGCTCCTTCTGTAAAGATAAGCAAAGGCAGAAATATCACCAGACACAGAACATTAAAAGCAAGCTCAGGAACAGAACAGAAAGCATCCCCCCAAAATGTTACAAACAGGAGAACATGCAACGTCTCTAATTTTTATTAGATTTAAGAGCAGCGATCATAAAGAGGAAACCCTATGCCTATTACTTACATTAAAAAAAATTGAGCCTTGGATAAAATTTTCTCATTGTTTTACTCTAAAGCTATACTTCCATCCTACTTATCATAAAGTTATTAATGGAAACAAATGTGGAAACGATAACCATGATTTCTCATTTCTAATTTGTAAAACACTTTCTCTAAAACTTAGCTTCTTATAATTTTTGTAGTTTGCATCTATGAGACCACGTAAGTGGCTTCTTATAGCTTTCATTTTTCTATTTGTGTTTATATTTGTGTTTCCTGTCATTTTCAACAGCATAACTTTAAGAAACCATGCCAATTCAATTTACATTGTTCCCTTTGACAAGTAAAAGCAGGCCTTATAAATAGTTTGTGCTAAGTTTCATTTTAACTCCTATTACGAAATCAGTCTCCTGAGTATAGCTTCTTAGTTGGTTATGTTTTCCAATTCTCTTATTACCCAGGCTTTTTGTTTTCCTTGTCACCATCAGTTCTATTATTAAATCATCTCTTTAGCTCATCACTGACCCACATGCAAAGGTATATCTTCTGGTAATATCAGTTTACGTTTTCATAAAGAACTGGCATTCAGGTCTAAAATAAAAAATTAAGTTATAAAATAGAGCTTAAATTCATTTCTTACAAAATAAGATTTTAAATAATCAATCAAAAAAATAATCATGTAACCTGATAAGAGACTTGTAAATACGCTTGTTACCTGTGTCTCCAAGTTCATACAAGAGGAAGCCATCCATAGCAAGGTAATTCTGAAACCTTTCCCTGTTGATCCATGATGACAGATCACCATCTTCATACTCTTAAAACCAAGACAAAGTTGACAAATTATAGCATGAGTTTAAGACAGTTATAATAGCTTTAATCTGGTAATAGGTATAAAATGCCTGACAATCATACTTCCATAAATATTATTTTTAGGAATTTATTGCAAGCATACAATCAAATGTACAGAAGGACAGATGCACAAAGCAATTTTCATCACACCATCATTAAAAATAGCATAAAAATAATTAAAAATAAAGGAAATAAAAAATATCCTAAATTAGAAATAATCTAAATACATTTTGGTATAAATGTTAAGATCATTTATAATAAAAACAATATTAAACGGGTTACAAAACAATATATAACAGTATAACTGTAACTTTGTAAAAAAAAAAAAAAAACTATGAAAAGGTAAACTCATAGAATGATGAAATGAAGTCAGTTATTCCTAAATGGTTACCCTGGATCAATGTTTATACTTGGGTCATGGCACTATAGGTAATTTTTATTACAATTTCTTTGCTCTTCTCTCTTTATGATAGTCTTTCTAGTTTACAATTCTTTCTCAAAGGTACAACTAACACAAACACACATATGAAACCACAGTACATTAGCTTTTTTCCAATATAAAATATTGCTCTGCTAAGTAGATAGGAAATATAATATCTAAGATAAATATTACATCCTGATTAGAAATAAAATTCTGAAGTAATTATTAAAAATTATTACAATTGCATAAAAAAGAAGCTGATGTAGAGTAAATGTCTGTAAAAGCCTACCAATATATCTGGTTGAAGACTGGATTTTAATGACTTCCTGAAATGTATGCTTTTTCTTGCATTACTAAATAAAACATTTTCAAGTTATCAAACCCATAAAATAAGTAATACAAGTATTTATGAATTTAAATTTACAAATTAGGAAAATAAGCATAAAACTAGAAATTGATTACTGGGCCACAAAGTCCACTCCATGCTAAAAGCAAACTTTCTACAAGATTGCACAAAGTGATCAATTTGAATTTCATTAGAAAACAAACTACCCCAAATACTGCATGTTCTCATTATAAGTGAGAGTTAAACACTGGGTACACATGGACATGAAGTTGGGAACAACAGAAACTAAGGACTACCAGAAGGTGGGAAGGGGGAGGAGGACAAGGGCTAAAAAACTACCTACTGGGTACTATGCTCACTGCCTGGCTAATGGGATCATTTGTACCCTAAACCTCAGCGTCATCCAATATACTCATGTTACAAACCTGCACATGTAGCCTCTGAATCTAAAATAAAAGCTTAAATTATATATATATAAGAAAGTATCTTCCTGAGTCCTTATTCCAATACTTCTAAACATTAGCAACAATTAAATACTTAAAATAAAGATTCAAAGTAAAGTCTTTGCTTTGCCTGAATGCATCAGGCAGGTTCTAAATGCTACTGCAGGTTAGAAAAATGTGGCCTTTACAATAGCTACAGAAACTTAACATATCATATTCCTGTCTTCCTTAAGCGTGGGAGAACATATTTGAAACAAGAGTGTGCTTTCCTAGGCATGCTCAAACACATGATATCTGTTTAAATATCTATTTATTCTTAGACATAATTAGTTTTTTTTTTTTAAAAACGAAGAAACAAAGTGGCTTTCTGAATTGCTAAGAAACTCATAGTAGAACAAGAACACGAGATTTGAAGACTAAATTTTGATATCATTGATTAAGTATTTTAACTTGAAAAAAAAATTTAATACTGTTTCTTTATCTGTAAAATGGTAAGAATACTGATCTTAAGGCATTGTTATAATGATCAAATATAAGATCATGTACATTAAGTGCTTATTATATGAGGAGTGCTGCAAGAAAAGAGCAGGTGAATAGACTAGGTGTAGCTATAAATTATTTTCCTTCTCATATTTTCATATACGCCAGTTTCTCTGAAGTTCTTTTTTAAGCCCAAAGTGTAATACAGACATTCACTAAACATCCAATTAATGGATGGCTGAATAAGCATATGACAAACCTGCTATTTAATTATATGTCTGTCTCCTTAGCTAACATTCTCAGCTATATCCTTTGTAATCCTGGGGTATTAATCTGCCTTATTACTTACCTCACAGATTACTTTGTAAATAAAATGAAAACGTCAAGTTAAGGATGTAAATAGTACCTTTTGTATGACAGCATAATTGGGTAGTTATTATCTATAGAAACAAATCAAATTTAGCTCTCACATTTATTTAAAGACAATAAAGATTAGAAATGTAGTCTTAACAACATGATTGTCAAAACAATGAAAATGCTACTTATACTAAAACAAATTGTTCCTTTTCTTGAAAAGTCTTCTATTTATTTGAATTATTTAAGCAATTCAAAGTCTACCGTTCTCATCTAGTCTTAGTTTCCTTTCTGTTTCATAGACTCCAATAAGAAAAATAACCACATTCTAGAATACATTTCTGCAATGAATGGATGTTCCATATCTGGCCTCCAACATGGTAACCACAAGCCACAGGAGCCCACCAAGCATTGAAGTGTGGCTAGTGAGAATGGCAAACTGAATTTTTAATTTTATTCAATTAGAATATAGAATGTTAGCAAGACTATTAGGTGACACTGCATTCACTTTTGCTTTTGAATGGCTGTGTGGTGTCCTACAGATGCAAAGTTCCACTGTTTCCCTTGAAATTTAAAATATTCCCAGTAGCCTCTGTGAGTTTGCTGCACCACCCTGGGGTACCTCAGAGCATAGTTTGGAAACACATGAAGTATCTATTTGAAAATACCAAGGAATGCTGTTAGGTGTTGTAGCTACACATGGTTTATCTCAAAATAAAAAGTCTACATTGTGTAAAGAGAAGCATAACAAAGCACATAGTGATGAAATGCCACTACAATTTGCTTTAAAGTATTTCAGCAAATTGAAAGTTGAAGTTGGAGCAAATGTCAAGATGGGCAAAGATCTTGGTAAGTGCTTAACTTTGGTGATGGGTATGCGGGGCTTTATTTAACATTCTATTTACTATGATGAATGTTTGACATCACAATTAAAATATTTTAAAAACAGACCAAGTATTTGCTTAATGAAGAAATGCTGAATAGCAGGTAAGTGGTTATTTCTAACAGCAAAGGGGAAATGCCGCTAGAGAGGGATATACAGGGCCTTCAACACTATTGAACATGTGTTATTTATTTCTTTTTCTGTATCTGAAATGTTACTTCAAAAAAAATTAATTCTGAATATTTTAATGTATAAAAATCGCATAGAATTTATTCATCAAAAAGGCATATAATTTAACAAACAACAAAAAAAAGTTGTGTAGGTAAAACTCAGAATAAAATAACTAAAAACTTAAAAGTTGATGAGTGGGAAAAAAATCCCAAAACATCAGTCATTCAAGTAATGAGAACTGTTATTCTCGTTAAACAGTAGCAGCATTTACAAAATCTTTAGACCTTAAGTCGTATAACAGACACTTTAATCTTAAATGTTTTACATGAGTTAAAGATTTGGAACTTACCGTCATAAACAAAGTAAGTTTCATCTTTGAAAACAAGCACAGCTGGCATCTCTTTTAGTGTCACATACTGCAAAAAATCAGAAGTTTAAATAATTTTTATCACCAAAAAATTTTAATGAGTAGCTATGATTTCAAAAGTCTTACATGCCAGAAAACACAAACACATATAAAAATAACAAAAAAGAATGCTATAAACAGTTAAAGAGTACAGTCAATCCCAAACTCAACCAAGGAGTATATTTTAATCTTTTTATATACCCCCGGTACAATGCCCTGTTTGCTATAGTAATTACCGTGGATTATTCTTAGCTAATAACAGACTTAAACGTTAACCAGCCTATCCAGGTTTGGGTCCTTCCCCACCACTCACTGGCTGTGTGATAATGAGCCCCTCTACCTGGGGGAGTATGCTTCCTTGTCTGTGGAATAAGGACACTCAGACTGCCTACCTCACAGAACAATTATGAGAGTTATGTTAGATACCATAACTGAGAGCATTGCTTACAGTTTTGTAGTAATAAGGGATTCATTCAGAAAGTACCTTGCTTATACCTGAGTTATACTTATTTTGAAAGAGTAAAATTATACTAGAAAACAAATATCAGATCAGAAGACAAATAATTTGAGTAAGCCACAAAGAATTATTACATGAGCAAGGTAATACTGAAAATAATGACAAATAAATAAGTAAATGAGTGGATAATGAAGTAAAATAACAATAAAATAAAAATAAAGACAGTTGTCCTGGAAAAATTAAAAAGGGAGGGAGGCACATCTCAGGGGAGAGAAAATAATACAGAAGGATTTGGTTACATTACTGTTAAAAAAATGATATAGCACCATGAAATAACAGTTTTAAGGGCAGTGCAAGCTCTTAGGTAAGGCTCTATACTCCATTCACCTGCTCCTGACAACTCATCCACACAGATGCTTAGAAAGTATTTTTCAACATTCAGCACCTCCCTCTTTCACCAATACCCCTGAATGGTCCTTACTAGAACTCAAATGATATAGTCTCAAATCTTGCAGCCATCTAGTCTCACATATTCTGAAGCTCTCTTCCTCTCCCATGTGTTTTTTCCAACTGTCTTCTATTACTGTTATAGTCTGTATGCCAATCTTCTTCGTTCACCTGTAAGTATTCTGAAGTCAGAAACTGTCTAAATTCATCCTTGTACCTCCTTACTGTGTCTCCTGGGGTTTTCATAAATACCAATTGTAAAGTTAATGAAGCTCTGAAGGACAAAAAAATAATATTCAAAATATGGAAAAACCACAAAATTATGGGCTTTGTCCTTATCTGAGAATCATCTATGGCAGTAAAACTCTTCATATTATTCTAAAGTAACTATTATTTCCCCAGCAGACTTTTGCAAATACATCCTTGGAACTAAAAAAAGAAATTCACAAATATTAATATTTTCAGGAATAAAGAATACTTAAACTAGTGAAAGGCTAATTAATAATAGAAGCAATACACAAATACTAAATATGCTCCCATAACAGATGCTATATATGCCCACCCAGACCCTCTGGGTTCTAGGGCCTTTGGCCTAAGACATCCCTTTGTTATATGAGGGTTAAGATGGTGTCAGATGGTGCCAGGGCCTAGAACACAGCAAACCCTCTGGTGCACTCCAAGTGTCAACTGCTTACAAAGCTTTGTAGATGAGGGCTCAGCATAAATTCTCATCTCTAATATAAAAATATGGTTCACTGGACTTGGGAGACAAAAATGTAAAAGAAGTTCAGATTCTAGTCCGTTTTAAGTCTTTATGTTACATTAAGGCATTCCAGAACGGTGGTTTGTAACCTTTTCCCTTTTTCCAGACGCTGGTTCTTGCCGTGGAAGTAGCCTGCAGTACATCTGGTCCAGCCGCAGCCTCACATAGAGCAGGTGCCTGGGGCTGCCTCTCCAATGGCAGCCAGCATGCCTGGCTGTGCGCAATGGCCAGATCCAGTGCTTCGTCACTCACATACCCGTTGCTCCTCCATGCCTGGCTTGTCCTTGGCACGCATGGGATCTAGGCCAGTAGCATGAGCCAAGTTCAGCCTGATAGGCAGAGTGGGCAGAACAAGCCCAGTGGGCATGAGCAAAATCCAAGCAGAGGCACAGCCAGCCACAGAGGTTTCTTTCTGGTGAAGCGACACTCTAAGGATCCCGTAACATTACCTTCCCCTCCAAAAGAAAATGCATATGCATAAAATACTTTGCAAACCAAAATGAGTTTAGGTTGTCCAGAAACTAAGGTTTCTCCAGGAGTTAAAAATCATTTCGGAGTACATAAGGTAAACATCTACATACTTATTGCAGGAAGCATTAAACACATACTTAGGCGAGTCTGTATTCTAAAAATCTTTAAACATTAAAACATTTAAAAGTAATGAAATGTTTGACTTACCTTTGTGAAAAGAAAAATATTTCCATTTTTTATAATTTACATTTGATTCAAAAGAAAAACTCTCTTGATTTCTTTCATGTTTCCCGAGTTACTGACAAATTCCTGAAGTCCCCTACTCATTAAGTGTTTCCTAAAGAGAAGTCTACACTTGTGTTCTCTACTTGCTTACTTGCCACCAGTGTCTCTCAAACATCAATGAAGTATTTGTCTCCATTACGTCTCTCAAAACCACCACCAACCTCCACGTGGACACATTTCGTTGTTATTTTCCTCTCATTATTTCCTTGATCACTTTGCAAAATTCTCACACAACTATTCACTCCTTTTTAAAACAATTCATCTTGGCTCTCCATTCATCTCATTTTCCTAATTTACTGTTTTTTCTCATTTTCCTTTGCTGACCTCAGGTTCTGGGCCCACTTACTTCCTTAAAAAACTGCTTCCCATGTCTAGGAAGATTCTTTACAGTTTTGACTTAACTCTAGACCCCTATGACCAACTGCTTATTTGATGCTTATATTTAGATTCCACATGCTGAATCAAATTAAAATGAATAATTCAAAGCACTTGTGTCTCTCCATATTTTCAACCTCTTCCTTCTTCAGTATTCCTCAAGATCATAAAACACCACCATCTACCCAATTGTTCAAACCAAAACATCTAAGAGTCACCCTTGATTCATTCCTATTCTTTCATATCAGCAAGCGCTGACAATTCTATCTTGTAAAAGCAACAATCCTTTCACTTTTCCCCAATTCTCTAATTAACTCTTGAGCCCAAATTTCTTAGATTACTGTGAAAGTTCAACTGGTATCTGTGCATCTATTATCATACCTATTTAACCCATTCTGCACTTAGCTCAGAGTAATGTCCTTAAACATCAGTCCATGTTCTTCACCAACTTCAACCTCATCACATGCACTGCCATGACTTACATAGCCTACAGTGTCCTCTACCCACTTCCCATCACACTGTATGCACTACAGTCACATTGGCCTGCTGTTTTATTCCTGTATCATGCCAGGTGTGTTCTCATCTTGAACATTTGTATTAGCTGTTTCTTGTTTCTGGCGTATTCTATCCACAGATCTTTGCGCAGCTCCTTCACATCATGTAAAAGTCTCAGTTCAAGTATTTTCTTCTGAGACAAACATTTCTTGACCAATTAACCTATAGCACCCATCCCGCTCCTATTTGCCCCAACTATCACACTGCTTGTTAAATTTTTTTATAGCACTTATGACATCCTGTTTATCGATTTGTTTACTGAAGACCACTATCTCAGTGTGAGGACCCAAAAAAGACTGTATCTGCAACACACACACACACACACACACACACACACAAATCTACTACTTGTAAGCCAATTTAGGAGTTTGAGGTATCACTTGTCATCACTACTATTATTTTAGAAAGATAGAAGTACAGAACTAATGTAAACCCCTAAATGCTATGAATCTGACGGTATTTGTTTATTAATAAAAAGCAATCTAATACCAGTAGTAAAGAATCAGCATGTTTACTCTTTACACACATATCACAGTAAATAAATCTGATATTAAAATCAATAATAATTTAATCAAGTAATAATCACAATTTTATTTATTAAATTATTACTTGATTTAATAAATAAAATTGTGTCATTACAATCAAATTTTAAACATTACCTCAGGAACCACTTCTTCTGAGGCAGAAAAGAAGTATGTGTATACAATCAATTCTGAAGCAGCATCTATGTATTTCTCCTATGAAGATAAAAACAGAAAAAAGGTCATTTAAAAATATTAATTAAAGGTCAAAATTCATTCCTCATTAAACAGTGAGAGTTACCTTATGCAGTTAAGTATCATCACCATAATTTGATACCTTATATCCTTTTAGATGAAAAGAAGAAATATAAGCAAATAAAATTGTTTCCAGGCAAAAGGCAAATGTAATTAAGAGGTTTTATCTTTCTTCAAATAAAGTTCATCAAATACAACACAAGTTCAATTCATATATATTCATTTAATTATAAATTAGACAAACAAAATAATGATGATTATATGAAGATATGAGTAATATGCACACATACAAAGTCTGCAGTCTCAAAGACTCAGAATTTGAAAAAGCAACACAAGATTTAAATAACCAGGGTAATAATAGAAAAAAATATTAAGGCAGGCAACATCTACTCACTTTTTACACACTTCTATTTCACATAGGCAAACACGACAGAGGGTATACAAGGAAGTGTTTCTATTATAAGAAATAGACTCAAAGAAAATATTTCTAGTAAGAGCAGTATAAGTTCTGAGTTTCAAGTGAAGTCTTGATTACACAGCAAATTAAATTACAATACATCTGTTTTTGTGAATTAAAAAAACAATGTCTTACTTTCAAAGGTGATTCTCCACCTATATAAACAAAAAATACACGATGTCTCTTCTGCATATGCTCAAACATTTGCTGACTTGGAAGTGGCCGAATTAGAGCCCTGTTGCACAACAAAACAGAAAACAAACTTGAATTATAAAATAAAGTACATAATTTATTCTTATTTATACTATAATCATGTCTCAAGTTATGAATTTTTTTTTCAGAAGGAGTTTTGCTCTTGTTGCTCACGCTGGCATACAACGGTGCGACCTCAGCTCACCACAACCTCTGCCTCCTGGGTTCAAGCAATTCTGCCTCAGCCTCCCAAGTACTGTTGGGATTACAGTCATACGCCACCACAACTGGCTAATTTTTGTATTTTTAGTATAAATGGGCTTTCTACATGTTAGGCTGGTCTCAAACTCCCTACCTAAAGTGATCTGCCCACCTTGGCCTCCCAAAGTGCTGGGCTTACAGGTGTGAGCCACCAAGCCCGGCCAAGTTATTAAGTTTTAATAATATATCAACTGCATTTTAAGTATATCTCTAAATCCACTAAAATCTAATAAAACTGTGGTCCATGACTACTACTGTACATACATATAAGATTAATATAGCACCCACAATTTAATCTATCAGTTTCAAAGTAAGTGTCAAAATATCCCTTTGGAGAGTACCATCATTGTCAGTATTTTGATGGACAAAAAGAGAACTACTTCCCATTTAGAATCTTCAGCTTAAAAAAAAACAGTTCCCAAGAGAATTATTTTGTTCTCCCTTTCAAATGATCATTTACAAAAACACTGTGAAACATCATCCAAGGAATATATAGTACTTCATTAAGAATATTTATATCTTACTCTGTCAATTTAAGTGCTATATGCTTCCAAAGTACTCTATGGAGGTTAAAATCCAAAAAATATAAAAAGCATATCATTAATCATTTTCAGAAAAAACAAAATGGAAAATGACAGTCATAACACTACATAAGAACCTCATGAAGAGAAAACAAAAAATTTTATCATACAAGCATTTTTCGAAGCAAATATATTGAGAAACGAATTACATCACAGGTTATTATGAAGCACATCAATTATAAAATATCATTAAAAAACTAAGAAGAGGTAGTCATCTTTTACATATGGTGTGTATATTATATAATTTTCACTCCACATTTGTAAAAAGAACAGAACATAGCTAGAAAGGTAAATATATTTTCAAAATTCACCACATACTTGGAAAGGCAAATATATTTTCAAAATTCTTATGATGCATTGCATCATCACTCTACTCTAGCCTCTATTTTAATACTTAGTAATTAACTTGTAAGTGATGCAACTCCAGAACTCACTGCTGAAATTTCATCTGCAACAGAGTCATCTCCCAATTACATCAGGAAAATCCCTTCTCAAGCCTAAACTAAAACTCACTAAAAATTTCCCAAATATAATGACTAATATAAACCCTGGGAAGATACAGTACCTCCCACTAGCACTCCCCTCATAAAACATAAAGTTATTTCAAAATGCATTTAATTACAAAAGAAATAAAATGAAACACAGTCAATGTGAAAATTACATTAGTAAGCACTACAAACTTCAATATATAAAGATCATCCCTAATGCTGTGAATTTTCTCAAATAATTTGAGACAGTACTGTGTCACCAAAAATCCATTCTATTTTAATTTATCTTAAAGCTATTTAAAGCTATCAGTATAATATATCCCATTAAACTCACAGGTTTCTATACTTTGAAGCCAATGAAGATTAACACAGCTTGACGAACATTCTCCTCAAGAAATTTTACATAATCATACTAAAGAATTATAAGCACTGACTTTCTTTATATACCATCAAAATGTAGTAGTGGCCAAGATGGTGAAACCCCGTCTCTACTAAAAGTACAAAAATTAGCTGGGCGCAGAACCGGGCACCTGTAATCCCAGCTACTTGAGAGGCTGAGGCAGGAGAATTGCTTGAACCCAGGAGTCAGAGGTTGCATGAGCTGAGATTGTGCCACTGCACTCTAGCCTGGGCAACACAGCAAGAGCAAGACTCCTTCTCAAAAAAAAAAAAAAAAAAATTCAAACCAACGAGAAATGCTTATAGAGGAATTTGCTTCCTTATCAGTAAAACCTTAGCGAAAGTAAATTAAATAGATCTTTGGGTTTTAACTATGTCACATTCTAAGTATAAAATGCACGAATACCTCACAGCTGGCAGAAAGCAGCATGTGATAAATAAGGAAAAATATTTTAGCTGTATCTAAAATACATTTTCCAGTATCAAAGACCATGGATAAAAGCCGGAGTCTGCAATAACATCCCAAGGCTTTGTTGAAAACTCTGTACCAGGCAGTCCAAAAGCAAAATTATCATAAAATAAAAGTTACGATTCACAGAGTTGCTACACATAATCAAAATTTTGAAAATGTATTAAAAAAATCACTGGGGAAAATTCTCTATAGACAAAATGAATTTAAATGTGAGCTTAACAAGTATATAATACAAACCATGGTCTCTGTTTTTTTAAAGCATCTCTTTGGATATGCTGTTTAATCCTCCCTTTTCTTATAAGTAAATAATCAAATAAATTTTACTCAGGTATGTCCTTAAAATATGTGTGTTCAATACAGTCTATTAAAATATATTTAATTTTCAAATATTAATAAAATATAGTAAAGGCCTTTCTTAATAACTTACCCAGATACCCTGTGAGCAAACTCAATAATATCATCTTTTGTTCGTGGTCCTCTGTAATTATATGCCAAGTCCCCTTTTAATCTTAAAAAGGAAAAACCAAACCAGATTACTCTTGGATTGTTTTAACTGTTCTAATATTTAATGTTAATCATTATCTATTGTTTCATAAAATAATAGTACATAAAATAGTAAATGCAGAGAAGTTTTAGAAGTAGCTCTCATGTAAAATATGACAGGCATTAGGTTGGTCAGAGGACCAGCAACACAAAATAAAAAAAAAAAAGGCTGTATTCTATTAAAATTACATGAATATATTTTACTCTGTATTCAATAATTGGACTGTATCTATGCTTCCGAAAACTAATCTACACACTCATGGTCAAGAGCTTAAAAAATTAAAGCACTATAATTTTCACTATCTTCCCTGTCAAAAGGTGAATGAAAGGACAGGGAAGTAAGAGTATTTTGGTAGAGGCAAAACAAATGTTAAGCAATATAACATCACAGTTACTTGATACGCCAATATTAAAGAGTAAAACAATCCACAAAAACAGCTCTTCTAGAG
This sequence comes from Cacajao melanocephalus, assembly GCA_963573385.1. Taxonomy (NCBI): domain Eukaryota; kingdom Metazoa; phylum Chordata; class Mammalia; order Primates; family Pitheciidae; genus Cacajao; species Cacajao melanocephalus. The sequence continues at coordinate 1,588 of CAUYLG010066137.1, read as the reverse complement.
AATTACATAATTCTTGCCAGGTGCGGTGGCTCAAGTCTGTAATCCCAGCACTTTGGGAGGCTGAGGCGGGTGGATCACGAGGTCAAGAGATCAAGACCATGCTGGCCAACATGGTGAAACCCTGTCTCTACTAAAAATACAAAAAAAATAAGCTGGGCGTGGTGGCGTGCGCCTGTAGTCCCAGCTACCCAGGAGGCTGAGGCAGGAGAATTGCTTGAACCCAGGAGGCGGAGGTTGCAGTGAGCTGAGATCGTGCCACTGCACTCCAGCCTGGTGCCTGGTAACAGAACAAGACTCTGTCTCAAAAAAAAAAAAAAAAGAAAATTACATAATTCTTCAAAAGCCAAAGCCAACCAATGAATTAATCTGTGTGCCTAATTAACTGAACTTTTAAAAAAGACAAATTGGGAAGTACAACAGAATACCTACAATTAAACAGAAGAAAAATAAAGGATGATTTGCTTAACACAAAAAGTAAAAGAGGCTAAGCAAACACTTTTACAAAGTGGGGGAAGGAGCAAGGTCAACAAAAAACCCAAGATATAAACTGAAATTTCTCAAATCCAAAAAGTTGAGATGTGAAAATATTTTTTAAAACTTACTTTATTATAAAAATAACTTTCAAAACAATTCCACAGTTCCCAGTATTACCGAAATAAGATTAATAAAAATCATGAGAAAATTCAATGAAGTCATGATTATAAAACAAGTCCTTTAGAATTATCATGCCATTTCTTTCAACTTGCACACTTTCTTAGACTTGATCAACACCTACAGATTAGAATTAATATCCATCAACTTTGATTTTCTATATTTCTTTTAATTCACAATCCACACTTCAACTCCTCAAGGGTAAAAGACTTTTCATAATTTATGACTGTATACCTTGTCCTGCACAGTGCGCGTCACACAGCAAGCAAAACATGTGAATTAGCTGTAAACAACATGATTATTTAATATGAAGAAAAGCATAAAGATGCAGTCCCTCTCCTTTAATTACATACTTCACCTATAAAGAATGGTCAAACCCAAATCTTCAGTCCTCCAAGGAATCTACTAGATATTAACATAATAAAACGTAAGTAGAGTGAACTAAAAAAATTCACACATAAACATACAACACTCAACTTACAGCTTAATTGTTGGATAACCTCGAACTCCAAATTCTGAAGCAATGCCTTGATAAGAAAAAGAATAAAGCATTCTAAATTTTTTTTTAAATATGAGAAACTAGGTAACAAATGAGCCTTTTACTTTAAAAATATAAAGATATTTATAAAACCCATATAGATTTGTTTTTAAGTCTTAAGAATATAAACTTACACAAAAGAAAAAAAATGACATTCTTGTTCAAAACAATTACTTAATAATCCAGTCTATGACCTGCATAAAATACTATGACAAAATAAGAAACGCATGTCAAAAGAATAGTTAAAAATTTGTAAAGTACTTATTTTAAAAGATGTTCTGGTAAAAAAAAAAATAAGTAAGTACTTCTCATTTGAGTTCACGTCTAAGACAAATATTTCTTCTAGGTCTCATTTACTCCTCTCTCAAAAAAAAAAAAAAAAAAAAAAAAAAAAAGGCC
>CAUYLG010066135.1:0-16043 GCA_963573385.1 Cacajao melanocephalus | reverse complement strand
GCCCTGTATTCCCATTTATTTGGTTACATTATTATGTTTTTTTGTTTTAACCTGGTTGTTGGCATGTGGTTTTCAATAAAAAAAAAAAAAAAAAAAAAAAAAAAGGATTACTCCATTCTGTAATGTATACAGACATCATTTCACACTGGAAAGAAAGAGTTCAAATCCCCTACTAGGGCCCTTATTACCATTATAATAAAAACAAATAAAAAGAATGTTTCTGGCCAGACACGTTGGCTCACGCCTGTAATCCCAGCACTTTAGGAGGCTGAGGCGGGTGGATCACCTGAGGTCAGGAGTTTGAGACCAACCTAGCCAACATGGTGAAACCCTACCTCTCCTAATAATACAAAAATTAGCTGGGCATGGTGGGGACATCTGTAATCCCAGCTACTCAGGAGGCTGAGGCAGGGGGATTGCTTGAACCCAGGAGGCAGAGGTTGCAGTGAGCCGACATTGTGCATGCCATTGCACTCCAGCCTGGGCAACAAGAGAATAACTCCATCTCGAAAAACAAAAACAAAAAAAATATTTCTGAATCACACACATAGTGATAAACTAATGAACACCCAGAACTCAAAGTTCTCTGAAAGGAGACAATATCAGAAATATTAAGAAATCTGACCTTGAGCCTGGGCAACATAGGGAGACCCTGTCTTTCCAAAAAGTTTTTAAAAATTAGCTGGATGTGGTGATGTGTGCTTGTGGTTCCAGCTACTCCAGAAGCTGAAGAGGGAGGATCAATTGAGCCCGGGAGTTAGAGGATGCAGTGAGCCGTGATCATGACACTGCACTCCAGCCCAGGCAACTGAGAGAGACTCTGTCTCTTAAAAAAAAAAAATTGACTGGGCCCAGTGGCTCATGCCTGTAATCCCAGCACTTCGGGAGGCTGAGGCAGGCGGATCATGAGGTCCCCTTTTAGTAGGATGGGGTTTCACCATCCTAGCCCACATGGTGAAACCCCATCTCTATTAAAAATACAAAATTTAAGGCCGGGCACAGTGGCTTAAGCCTATAATCCCAGCACTTTGGGAGGCCGAGGCGGGCAGATCATCTGAGGTGAGGAGTTCGAGACCAGCCTGACCAACATGGAAAAACCCTGTCTCTAATTAAAAAAAAAAATATTCAAAATTTAGCTGGGTGTGGTGGCGTGTACCTGTAATCCCAGCTACTCAGGAGGCTGAGGCAGAAGAATAGCTTGAACCCGGGAGGCAGGGGTTGCAGTGAGCCGAGATGGCACAACTGCACTCCAGCCTGGCGACAGAGTGAGACTCCTTCTCAAAAAAAAAAATATATATGTGTATATATATATATGTGTGTGTGTATATATATAACACACTACCTTTCTGTTAGGTACTCTTCATTTGCCAAATTTAAATTTAAAAAACCTAGGAACCTGTGAGGTCAGTACTAAAATCTATACCAATTTACTCCCCCATTCTCCTCCTCATTCGTTGAGTGTATAATAAAGCCAGTCGCTTTATCATTCAATTCTAAACCCAGCAGAAAGGTAGTATTTCAAATGCAGTCTTTGCCAGACATGGTGGTTCACACCTGTAATCTCAGAACTTTGGGAGGCTGAGGTGGGCAGGTCACTTGAGGTCAGGAGTTTGAGACCAGCCTGGCCAACAAGGTGAAACCCTATCTCTACCAAAAAGACAAACAGCCGAGTGTGGTGGTGCACACCTGCAATCTCAGCTACTCAGGAGGCTGAGGCAGAAGGTTGCAGTGAGCCAAGATCGCGTCACTGCACAACTGCCTGGACGACAGATCGAGACTCTGTCTCAAATACATACATAAAAAATAAATAATAAATAAAGCCATCTTTAAGGGACACTTAAAGAGTAATGGAGGGGAAAGAGCCCTGGGGTCACCTGCATAAGTTCTTCTCTGAATCTGTGTCCTTCTCTATCAGTGACAAAGTTGGATAATTTTTTAAAGCACTAATCCTGTTATCTGAGCATCAGTAAGGAGCTGGTATCCTTTCTGGGCCAAGTGGGCTGATGTAAACAGTATTACACAGATTAACTCAGATACTTTTTTCTGGTTTACCTTTGAAAATGGGGATTTGGGGAGGGCAGAGGAAAGGAGAAGGATGAATAATTAAGTGCCTAACTACACAGACCAGGGCGGCCTGCGGCCTCCCACATGCCAGCTTTCCAGATCCAGGTAATTATTCCTCATCATGCTAACACCAACAGGAAGGAATGGTGGATGAATTTTCTTTCTACTTCACCTCCTCACGCATCCTGTTTCCCAGGTTTGGAGGTCTGGGCCAGCCTTATGCAAAAGCTCCTGTGCCAGGTCCAGCCCTGGCTCCAGGCCCTCTGTTCCTAGGACGGCCGCAGCAGTGGGCTGCTTTGATGGAGGGCTAGCCTTTTCTCCAAAGTCCAGTGAGCCTGCCAGTGAACCGAGGCTACTGATGGGTCTACGCTGAAGTCTCGCTGAGGACTCAGCCTGACCGGACTCATTGGATGGGATGGACCTTGGTTTATACACAGGCCACTCACTCTGCATAGGCACCCTACTTCGTTTTTTTTTGTTTTTTTGTTTTTTTGTTTTGAGATGGAGGAGTCTTGCTCTGTCACCAGGCTGGAGTGCAGTGGCGAGAACATGGCTCACTGCAACCTCCACCTCCTGGGTTCAAATGATTCTCCTGCCCCAGCCTCCTGAGTAGCTGGGACTATAGGCGCATGCCACCACGCTCAGCTGTTTTTTGTATTTTTAGTAGAAATGGGGTTTCACCATGTTGGCCAGGATGGTCTGGATCTCTTGACCTCATGATCCGCCCACCTCGGCCTCCCAAAGTGCTGGGATTACAGGCGTGAGCCACCGTGCCCGGCCCTGCTACCCACTTTCTGAAGCGAGACGAATTGGTAGTAAGTGCGTGATACCCTGTTCCCATCTAGAAACAACCAGCTACTCCACAGCCCCAAGGTCAGGGATGCTCAAGTGCTATTTATTCTGTTTCCCAGATATACAGCAGCTGGGCAGGGGGTCCAAGTAGCCTGTTGCGTCATGTGGTTCCATTCCAGATTTTTCCTTCTTTTATTCCTCTCTCCAAGGCCCCATTGTGCAGGTGCTAGTAATTCTCATGAAATGATACCAGGAGGTAAAGAAAGTTCCCTGGCTGCTCAGATACCCATCTGTGTGCAAGCAGACAGAGCAGAGAAAAATCAGTCAAAGAATAACAAGGTTCCTAGTTCTGTGTGGGCTGAGCAAGAACAACAACAAAAAAGAGTAACAAGGAGTGAACAGTACTAAGAAGAAAAACAGCTGCACAGGAAAAGGGCAGTGAGTGTCACGGGTGCCTTCCACTGTCCTTTTGCCGAGGGCCCGTGGGCGAGGACAAGCGGGGTGATTGGGAGAGGTCAGGTGCATGACCCAGAGGACTAGCTGATGTCAGAGTATGGTAGATTAGGATTTGGCCTGCTAGATGCATGTCAAACACTGGCCAATCATAACTGCACTTAGCCAACCCCAAACACGAGGGGGCCCTGGTGACAAGACATGACACTGCACCATCAGAGGTCACAGCAAGTGGCTTTGCTGAGGTGTCCACTTTACTCTTGCCCCAATGACCTCCCTTTCCTGATTGTTAGTCCCTTTTTTTTCTCCAGGAAGTCCCTTCTCATCCTGTTCATACCTTCATGTGACAAGCATTTACCACGATAGTACTGTGAGCCACGTGTGTGCTGTGGTTACATCTGTGAATCAGAGAGACAACAGTGCCTGACCTCGTCATTCTTCCATCCTTTAACTCATTCCTTTCTCTCAGTCTGGCCAGAAAAAAAAAGTTCTCCTAACAGAGAATATAGGAACATATTGCTGAAGAGTGACAGCCAACAAGAAAGGAAAGCTGAATGATGAAAGATTAAAAAGAAAAATGTCAAGACGGGCTCAGTGGCTCAAGCCTGTAATCCTAGCACTTTGGGAGGCCAAGGCGGGGGGATCATGAGGTCAGGAGTTCAAGACCAGCCTGGTCAAATGGTGAAACCCCATCTCTACTAAAAATACAAAAATTAGCCAGGCGTGGTGGCGGGTGTCTGTAATCCCAGCTACTCAAGAGTCTGAAGCAGGAGAATCGCTTGAACCCAGGAGGCAGAGGTTGCAGCGAGCCGAGATTGTGCCACTGTGCTCCCGCCTGGGTGACAGAGAAAGACTCAGTATCAAAAAAAAAAAAAACAGAAAGAAAAATGTCCTTCTCTGCTCCTGGCACCGTCCCTGCCCGCCCTAGCCTCCTGGGCATGCTGTCTCTCAACAAGACCCGGTCTGCCCCAACCTGAGGTGTTGCTAGACCAGCTGCCCAAACAGGAAACCTTATATAATTCTGTAACCCTGACCTTGGGCCCTGAATCTTCCCCTTCTGTAAACAGTCCATTAAACCCAGGAAGACCTGCAGACCTGGCTGGGACACATTTTGAAAAACACACACATTGTTAAAAATGTTGAAAAAAAGTCCCTAGGTCTAAGAGGAAGTGATCTGTCTGACTCAACAGTAGAAATCACTTCATATAAAGTAATGGAACAAATGGAAATTTAATCCTAACAGATGTAACTGCCAGGGCAGTCACTTGTGTACATGGATGACTTGATTGCACCTGTTGGAAAAGCTGGGAAAAATGAGCCGTGAAATCTTGATCACATTCCCTACTGGAAGCAACACCCCTTCCTTGCAAATTAGTAAGCCTGACACTCTCAACTTCCTGACTTCAACATGTATGCCCTAGTTCTGTGCAGGCTATGACTCACCTGAGCTACTGGTCAAATGATTCTAACTCAGAGCCTTCAGTCTGTCATCTTTAGTGTTAAGCGGTCTAGGCACATACTAGCCAAATGTCTGTCTACTTACTTTTTTTTTCTCATGCCTGTTTCCCAGTCTGTGATCTTTCAAGATAGTTCCTTGAGGCCAGGCGTGGTGGTTCACGCCTATAATCCCAGCACTTTGGGAGGCCAAGGCGGGCGGATCACTTGAGGTCAGGAGTTCGAGACCAGCCTACAAACATGGAGAAACCCTGTCTCTATTAAAAATACAAAATTAGCCGGGCGTGGTGGCACATGCCTGTAATCCCAGCTACTCGAGAGGCTGAGGCAGGAGAAATGCTTGAACCTGGAAGGCAGTGGTTGTGGTGAGCCAAGATCGCGCCACTGCACTCCAGCCTGGGCAACAAGGGTGAAACTCTGTATGAAAAAAAAAAAAGAAACGATATTCTCTTGAAATGACTGATTTCAGGCAACAACTGGAATTACATATGGTAGACTTCAACTTCTTATTTAACTTACTGCCAAACTTCAATAAAAGTCCAGATTAGAAGTTTTAGACCTCAGTCTCTGGCCCTGGGCCTTCTGAAATGACCTTCTTCCAAACACCATTTGATTTCCGCTAATTTAGTTAATGAATGGAACTTTCTGAAGGGAGCAGTTACTTTGATCTGAACCCCCTTCCTAGGTTCCAGTTCACATAGCCAGAGGGAGACAGAACGGACGCCCTCTCCTCCTGCGTGGCCAGAGCAACCAGCTGCAATCATTCCTCTAGAACAGAGAAAGCCGCAGAAAGCAGTTCCCAAAAGGAAGAAGGCAGGTTACAAATACTGCTGTTGGCATTTTCATGGGTGTTTCCCCCACACAGAGATAAAAGCGTTGAGGTGAGGCTTTGAGGCACACTGTCTGGGTAGCTCGGCCTGCAGTCTGGAAATCCCAAGTAATCCTAGCAAATAGGCTAACTGGAAGCCAGCAATACAAATGCAGTGCTTCTGGCCTGAGAGAAAGGTGTCTGCATTCAAAGGACAACTTCAGATAAAAATGGAAAATGCCAGTCCCACCCTGCAGGAATCCTCAGTTTCCGGGCTGTTTATCCTCACTGCCGTCCACCCTACCCTCCTTGGCTGTGACTGGGATGTGACGATAGAGATCGCGTGGAAAAGGCTACCGCAGTTCTTGCTCTGTGTAACTCACCACCTTAAAAAACATGGCCTTGGCTGCTGCTTTAAAACAACAACGAGGCGGACGCGGTGGCTCATGCCTGTAATCCCAGCACTTTGGGAGGCCAAGGCGGGTGGATCATGAGGTCAGCAGATCGAGACCAGCTTGGCTAACATGGTGAAACCCTGTCTCTACTAAAAATAGAAAAATTTAGCCGGGCGTGGTGGCACGCGCCTGTAGTCCCAGCTACTCGGGAGGCTGAAGCAGGAGAACCGCTTGAACCCAGGAGGTGGAGGTTGCAGTGAGCCGAGATCGCGCCACTGCACTCCAGCCTGGCTACAGAGCGAGACACCGAAAAAAAAAAACCAAAACGAAAATCCACAGCCCCAACCCAGAGGTTAAGCCTGCAGCTAAGGGGAAGTTTTTGTTAAGGTGATAAAGTAAAAAAGCAAGCCATTCAGGGCCATGACTTCCACTGTTAAGCTTTTCGGAAGACAAGTCCATCAAAGACCTCCACCTCTTCCAGCGCGCGACTTACCCCAGTAGCTGAGCCGCAGCTTGCAAAGTACGGAAGTGATGTTCCAGGTTTGGCCACAAGGGGACACTCGAGAGTAGGACTGCCCGCGGCAATGCTTTGTTTTTTTTAGACTTCTGGTTGGGAGGGAGTGAGTGGGATGTGGGAGAGATGCTGGCTTAAAAAAAAAAAAAAAGTCCATTTGTTCCCTGAAATTGTGCCACTTGCCCTTTTATAAGTTAAAGGTTGCCACGTTACCTGTTGCCAGGTTCCTGACAGTGCTTGGGGAAAATGTGGGCGAGAGAGGCACAGCACAGTCCTTCGGCTTGGTAGGTTTCAAGCTCTTTAGACTGAGCTGGCGCTGACATTTGCAGGGCAGCCGCTGTGGATTGCCTAAGCATTGTTTGGTTGTAGTTCTAACAGAGGAGTGGCTGCGTCTGACATCATTTCCAGGCATCAAGTGCCTGGGGCTTTTTTTTTTTTTTTTCTGTAATGACTCTAACTTTCTGATCCCTCCCTGCCTGGATTTTTATACAGTAGATGCACTGTGCAAAACAGCCTCCACTCAGGAAGCCCAAGTTTTGTAGCAACGTGTTAAAACAACTTGGGTGCCTCTTTAAAAAAATAAAGTTGTGACTTTGAAACAAACCTTTCCATTCTTCCTCCTTTCTGAGAACAATGTCGGGTTTGATCTGCAGCGCACCCAGCGCTTTCTGAAAGATCTGCTCTCCCCAGAAGAGGCGGCTGCTATCAGTTGAATAGATCTCTAAGCCAGACATGCCGAGGCTTGGGGCATTTGTCTGGCATTAGGAAGTGTCTGGAATACCACAAACTACCAACTGGCATGTCTTAGGACTATAGGAATTATTACACTCCCCTCCATCTCTCGTCCACACCCCCCTCCTCCCCTTACACACACAAGCATACTTTTTTCTACTTTAAGAAAAGTTGAGCGCGTCATCTTTGTGGTTTCCGTGGAGGATGTAACTGGGAGAGAAGACTGGGATGCCCTGTGCCTCCCAGGGTGGGGCGAGGATCCTGGTGTCTGCCCCACCCCAACAGCCTCTGATCTCTGCCTTTTCACCACTGACCGCCACACTTTGGGTGGCCTGTAAATGTGAAGCTGTAAATATTTTGAAATAAGGTAGTGATTTTTCCACGTGCATTTTGTTTTGCGGCATTTCTCTCCTTCTTCCATGTTTTAAAAGTTGCAACGGTGCACCCCTTCTTGACCACTCCAAATTCATTCATTCACTGAACCTCTGGTGAGTTCTTGCAGAGTGAGGAGGGCTGTGCATGAAGGAGTCTCTGGTGGAAATCATGGTGCTTTAGTGGAGGTGTTTAACAGAAAGTGTTTGCTGGGGTGGGGGGTGGTAAATAAAGGTGATTTGGGTTAATGGTCAGATGGGGTTTGGAGCCCTGAGTACTGTAACTCTGTCGCTGAATCTCTAGATGGGTTAGGGATGTTCTGAGCCTTATATTTTCATCAGTCAAGTGACGATAGTGGGATCTTTCTCATATATGAGATCATGTCTATTTTTTTTTTTTTTTTTTTTTTTTACTCCCAAGCTCAAGTGATCCTCCCACCTCAGCTTACTGAGTACCTGGGACTTCAGGTGTGTACCACCATGACCAGCTAGTTTATTGTTCTTGTTTAGAGTTTTGTTTCTGGGTTTTTTTGTTTTGTTTTGTTTTGTTTTTGGGACAGAGTTTCACTCTTGTTGCTCAGGCTGGAGTGCAATAGCACGATCTTGGCTCACCACAACCTTCACCCCCCAGATTCAAGCGATTCTCCTGCCTCAGCCTCCCAGGTACCTGGGATTACAGGCATGCATCACCATGCCAGGCTAATTTTGTATTTTTAGTAGAGATGGGGACGGGGTTTTTCCAGGTTGGTCAGGCTGGCCTCGAACTCCCGACCTCAGGTGATCTGCCTGCCTCAGCCTCCCAAAGTGCTGGGATAACAGCTGTGACCCACCACTCCCGCCACTGTTGTTTGAGTTTCTTTGAGACAAGGTCTCACTCTGTTGCCTAGGCTTGTCTTGAACTCCTAGGCTAAAGTGATCCTCATGCCTCAGCCTCCCAAAGTGCTAGGATTACAGGTGTGAGCCACCGCGCCGGACAGAATTATTCTTTTTTTTTTTTCCATTTTTTTTAACTTTTTTTTTTTTAAGACAGGGTTTCACCATGTTGGTCAGGCTGGTCTTGAACTCCCGACCTCAGGTGATCCGCCCGCCTTGGCCTCCAAAGTGCTTCGATTACAGGCGTGAGCCACCAGAATTATTCTTTATGTCTCTCTGAGCTCTTACCTTTGTTGTTCCTTTGGGGACTTATACAAATACAAATGCCATCCTCTAAGCAAGAGCCCTCCAAGTAATTGAAAACCCCTCTTTCTTCTCTTCCAAATGAAACACCATGTCTCCTTTCTTTCTTTTTGACGGGGTCTTGCAATGGCACCATCTTGGCTCACTGCAACCTCTGCCTCCCCGGTTCAAGCAGTTCTCCTGCTTCAGCCTCTGAGTAGCTGGGACTACAGGCATGTGCCACCATGCCCAGCTAATTTTTGTGTTTTTAGTAGAGAAGAGATTTCACCATGTTGGCCAGGCTGGTCTCGAACTCCTGACCTCAGGTGATCTGGTGGCCCCAGCCTTCCAAAATGCTGGGATTACAGGCATGAGCCACAGTGCCTGACCCTACACTCAATTTTCATAGCATATGTCACCATGCACTGTGACACAGTTTGCTAACAGGCACTGCTCTTCAGACCAGGCTTTGAATAACCCAGCTCTGCACACAGAGGGGTGCTGGAAATGCTTAACAACGGGCTTTCTGATTGAAGAAAATCAGCAGGGGGAAACCTGCTGATTTCAGGCATTTGCTGATCTCCATGGTGTAAATACACAAAGGTCAATTTCAAGCTAACAGTGTAAAGTGTCTGAATACAGAGGTAGAAAGAGATGTGCACAATCGATTTAGCAAGCTGAAAAGAGCCAGCTCCAACATGCTTCTGTCAACCCCATTAAATTTTAAAAAATCTTTTTAATAAAGCCCTTTTGGCAGGGCACGGTGGCTCATGCAAGTAATCCCAACACTTTGGGAGGCCAACGCGGCTGGATCACTGAGGTCAGGAGTTCGAGACCAGCCTGACCAACATGGCGAAACCCTGTCTCTATTAAATACAAAAAAATTAGCTGGGCGTGGTGGCGCATGCCTGTAATCCCAGCTACTCAGAGGCTGAAGCAGGAGAATTGCTTGAACCCGGGAGGCGGAGGTTGCAGTGAGCCGTAAGCCACTGCGCTCCAGCCTGGGCAACAAGAGCGAAATTGTGTCTCATAAATAAAAGAAGCCCTTCTTTTTGAGGGCTTGTTGAACAACTGCTGAGCAGCTGGACCAAATCATAAGAACTTCCCTCAGCAGATTTTTGACAGTGGATCAAGACAGCCCTTCTTTCTGGTAGTCTTCAGCTCAGTAAGAAGAGAACATCTGATAGAACTCACAGCAAATCCAGGGTCGTTTTCCCCATGAGTTCTGTGTAGGCGCTGCCATTTCTCAAGGCTGATCAAATGACAGCTTGCTTGATAATAGCTGTGCTTAGTAACAATATCTTAGGGTAACAACATGTTTACAACAAAAAGATATTGTTTGACTCTGGTACATCTGCATCTATATCTATACGTTTAATTACTTTGTGGTATTGTGTTTTTATTTGTGGTTCCTTATGGACTTGCTCTCTCATGTTTTAAAGAATTTCTAAAATGCAGTAATCAGGAACTGCTAAATAGTTTCTCTACATGGCTTTATGGTTTATGATCCACTAGTTTAGCAGGTAAGAGTTTATGAGTAAAAAGGCACAAAAAGAGAGTTTGATCCCACATCTGTTTCGTGGCCACCTGACACTTATGTGCTATTAAACACGAAGGATAACCAGAGTGGCCAGAGAGTCTGGATCATTTGCCAGGACACCTTCACCACTACAGAATAAAATCATTTCTGGCCCAGGCCTTCCTGAAGGTTGCAACACTTGCATTATCTTTTTTTTTTTTTTTTCCCAGACAGAGTTTTGTTCTGTTCCCCAGGCTGGAGTGCAGTGGCACGATCTCAGCTCACTGCAAACTCTGTCTCCCGGATTCAAGCAATTCTCCTGCCGTAGCTTCTTAAGTCACTGGGATTACAGGCACCTGCCACCACGCCCAGCTAATTTGTTTTTTTAGTAGAGACAGGGTTTCACCATATTGGCCAGGCTGGTTTCGAACTCCTGAGCTCAAGCGATCCACCTATCTTGGCCTCCGAAAGTGCTAGAATTACAGGCATGAGCTACCACAACCATCCACATTATCTTTCAATATAAATGTAGGCAATCATGAGCTAGAAGCTGAAATGATTGGAATGTGCTATTTGTTTTCTCTATAATGTCTTTCTTAAAAATATAACTTCTTAAATGTAAACACCAACCTCTGGTGTCTCTGTTCACTGTAGTATCCACCGAATGAAAATGTCACTGAAATCTGCAGCTCTGCTTCTGCAACTCTCTTATAAAGGGATAGGAGTCCTTTCAGCCTGATGAGGAAAAAAATCATTTCATTTGAAATGAACAAAAAAGCTTATCAGGGCAAAGGAAAGTAGTAATAGTGATGAAAATACAGCATCTTTTCTTTTTTCAAGTTCCACTTACATTTTAAATATCATTCTTTTTGAGAACATCACTCTTGCCGGGAATGGTGGCTCATGCCTGTAATCCCAGCACTTTGGGAGGCCAAGGCAGGTGAATAACCTGAGGTCAGGAGTTCGAGACCATCCTGGCCAACATAGTGAAAACCCGTCTCTTCTAAAAACACAAAAATTAGCGAGGCATGGTGGCATGCACCTGTAATCCCAGCTACTCAGGAGGCTGAGGCAGGAGAATGGCTTGAACCCAGGAGGCAGAGGTTGCAGTGAGCAGAGATCACGCCATTGCACTCCAGCATGGGAAGCAAGAGCGAAACTCCATCTCAAAAAAAAAAAAAAAAGAGAACATCACTCTTAAACAAATCAGGTGTTTCACTTACTGTATAGAAGCTGCTCATTTTCTCTTTCTCATTTTCTCTTTCGGTTTTGACCAGGCAAGACAAACATATTGGCTGGTGTTTCACCCTCCTTTGGCCTCACTCTATCTACCACACACCTGCCGGTGTTCAGACCTTCTCAGTGGGTTCTAAATCTTTCTTGGCACTGAATCCTGAGAGTAGAGCTGAAACAAACAAACAAAACACCCTTAGGAAAGAAGCTAGGGTTTAAGGCTTAGACAGCAAATCTAGGAAAGGATTTCGTTGTGTGAGTTTTGGAGTACAGAAGAATTGGAAAATGAGGAAGGGGACTACGGAGAAGTGTCAGTTGTTATTTGAATCCCCTTTCCTTCCCCTTTCCTCTCCTTCAAACGGCAATCTTTTTTTTTTTAATTTTTTTTTTTTTGAGACAGTCTCACTCTGTCTCCCAGGCTGGAGTGCAATGGCACACTCTCAGCTCACTGCAATCTCTGCCTCCCAGGTTCAAGCAGTTCTCCTGCCTCAGCCTCCCAAGTAGCTGGGATTACAGGTGCATGCCACCACACCCAGCTAATTTTTGTATTTTTAAGTAGAGATGGGGTTTCACCATGTTGGTCAGGCTGGTCTCGAACCCCTGACCTTGTTATACGCCCGCCTCAGCCTCCCAAAGTGCTGGGATTACAGGCCTGAGCCACCGTGCCTGGCTTCAAACGGCAATCTTAAGCCAGGCATGGTGGCATGCACCTGTCATCCCACCTATTCAGGAGACTGAGGAGGGAAGATCTCTTCAACCTGGGAGTTCAAGGCCAGCCTACACCGCACAGTGAGACCCTATCTGTAGTTAGGGGAAAAAAAGCAATCATGAAGATTTGAATTCCTTTTACCTTCCTATTCCGTGACTGGACAGTGCTGCTCACTGCAGTGAAGCCTCATAAGAACGAACAATGCCCCTGCATAACACCATGAAAGATGGTTCCTGTCCTAAAGCCTCATAAGAACGAACAATGCCCCTCCATAACACCATGAAAGATGGTTTTCCTGTCCTAAAGCCTCATAAGAACAAATAACGCCCCTCTGCATAACACCATGAAAGATGGTTCCTGTCCTCTACTCAGCTCCCTTATTGGAAGTGGTGGGCAGATCTCAAAATCTTATCTCCTTTGGGTGTTGGGGGCTGGACCACCCTGGTGGAGAAGCCCTGTCTCCAGTATTCTCCCTGTCCAATCTAACCGTGGTAGATTTCCAAGGTATCCAGTTATCCCTATCGATATCGAAGATGAGCTGACAACAGCCACCAGGGGGCGACCACTTGCAGTCTGCCTGGGGTGTGTAGGAGCCACACTGGAGGCTCAGGTCCCCGAGGTCAGTCAGGCACGGGAAACAAGGAACCTAGTCCAGCCCCCTCTCACTCCCATTATCACTCTTACCATATCATGGCAGGATTTTTACTGTGTGTCACAGCAAATCAAATGATTCTATATTTGTCTGCATTATCTAGCTTTTGTTGGATGGGGGCGTTGTGTTTTTTTCTAATTTTGTAGAGACAGATCTCGTTATCTTGCCCAGATGGTCTGCAACTCCTGGACTCAAGCAGTCCTCCCACCTTAGCCTCCCAAAAGGCCGGGATAGCAGGCGGGAGCCACTGTGCCAGCTTCATTTTCCAGTTTGGATCATCCACCCTGAAAGAAGAAACCAAGGAGAGCTAACAAGAAGCAACACATAATCCAAAAGATCAGACGTTTGATGTTGGAATATGTTACTTAGCTTCTTTGGAATATCAGTGGGCGGAATGTTCTGAGAATCCATTTTGAACAAAATAATGAGTTCACATTGTAAAGACATGTCTCAGGAGAAGTGGTACAATGCTCTAGTTTCATTCGATCTTAAAAGGGAGAGGTTCCATTCTAATTACAGCTCCCACCCACTCAGGATCTTCAGCTGAATCACTGAGATGAGCATTGCCTCGATCAGGGCTGCCATCACTCATGCCTCTCTGGGAAGCAGAGCTCCACTATGGTTTGGGTGCAAGAAACTAAATTGAGTGAGGCAAAGTATTCACAGTGTATATGCGTTGGCAGTGTTTAGCCAGGGGCTTAGCTGTGGGCCAGTGGGAAGAACCTGAGCCTGGCTGGTTCTGCTCCTAACTCTGCACCTTACAAGCTCTCTATCTTCCCTGCATTTCCCGTCAGGTGCATTAGCTAAAAAATGAGGAAGTCGACTGCTTCTTGTTGAGCTGCATTCAAACAATGAAGCTGGGCCAGGCATAGTGGCTCATGCCTCTAATCCCAGCATTTTGTGAGGCGGAAGTGGGAGGATCGCTTGAAGCCAGAGGTTCAAGACCAGCCTGGGCAACACCGCAAGACCCCCCCGCCAACCTCTACAAAAAATAAAAAATTAGGTGGATGTGGTGGCGCACACCTGTAGTCCTAGCTGCTCAAGAGGCTGAGGTGGGAGGATTGCTTGAGTCTAGGAGATGGAGGCTGCAGTGAGCCATGATCGCACCACTACCCTCCAACCTGGTGACAGAGTGAAAGCCTGTCTCTATTAAAAAAAAAAAAAAAGAAAGAAAGACCGGGCACCTTGGCTCACACCTGTAATCCCAGCACTTTGGGAGGCCGAGGCAGGTGATCACCTGAGGTCGGGAGTTTGAGACCAGCCTGACCAACATGGAGAAACCCCATCTCTACTAAAAATCCAAAATTAGCCAGGTATAGTGGCACATGCCTGTAATCCCAGCTACTCTCAAGGCTGAGGCAGGAGAATCGCTTGAACCTGGGAGGCGGAGGTTGCGGTGAGCCGAGATTGCGCCATTGTACTCTAGCCTGGGCAACAAGAGCAAAACTGTCTCAAAAAAAAAAAAAAAGAGGTAAAGATGTGTGTTTTCTGAGTCAGCATAGATGGGAAGTTCTCCTGGGGTGGGCCTCTGCCAGTCATCCATCAGGGAAAGAGAGGTGACTGCCTCTATGTCAGGGACCTTGCCTTCCCCCCTCCCAGAGTCCATATGATATTGTAATGTGACATTTGCTTGATTTATTCCTTCAGTACTCAGGCAATCCCTGGGAAATAGCCGAACATTATTGTCTCCATCTATTTTATGGTTAAGGAAATTACGCCAAATCACAGGCCACTGAAACAGCAGGACAGCATAATAGGGTCCTGTTGTTTATAGTTCATTAGAGGGTGTTTCCTTTGAGTGGCCAGAGGAAGCATCTTCAGTGTTGAAGCAAGGATTTCATTTAGTGAGATGGCCCGAGTTGGCAGCTGGAACCATAGGTAAGTAGCAGGGACAGCGTGGCCAGGTCTAGCTGATGGAATGGCGCCACGGTGACACCACCTGCGAGAGTGGGGAAGGAGTGGGTGGGCTGGGGTGGGGAGGGGGGGAATGATGGAAGCATAATTATTGGAATGAATTTATAACTGCTTAAGGAATTGTGCTTCACCGACCAGAGTCCCACTTGGAAACTTAATTCGTTTTTGATCTTTATTTTCCTAAATCATGCTTTACAAATAGGAAACTGAAAGCCAACGGGTAAAGTGTAAAGCTTCTTCAAAACCTCAAAACCCTCAGCGTTGCAATCAAATGGCTAGAGGGAGGGGCTGAGGCTGCTGCTGCTGCTGGAGCTGCCAAATAGACCTCGACCCCCTTGTACAGGTCCCAAATTGTACTCAGCAGCCTAGATTCAGGCCCTTTTGTTGTTGTTGAGATGGAGTCTCACTCTGTTGCCCAGGCTGGAGAGCAGTGGCACGATCTCGGCTCACCACAACCTCTGCCTGCCGGGTTCAAGCGATTCTCCTCCCCCAGCCTCCCCAGTAGCTGGGATTTACAGGCATGCACCACCACACCCGGCTAATATTTATATTTTTAGTAGAGATGAGGTTTCATCACGTTGGCCAGGCTGATCTCAAACTCCTGACCTCAGGTGATCCACTCACCTTGGCCTCCCAAAGTGCTGGGATTACAGGCATCAGCCACCGTGCCCAACCAGACTCAGGCCCTTGACTTGACCAAGTCACCCTAAAGGAACACACTTAGGGAGTGACTCATACAGACCAAACCCATGAACATGATTTATAAACTAGCATGTGGATTAATTCTACAATAGGAGACTTTTGTACAGTGTAAATACTCTCAGTGAGTAATACTTTCTTCTCAGAAACAAACAGAAGTTCAACAAAAAAAGTTTATATAGTGAGCGCTTGTCCAGAAAAAGAGAGAGAGGCAAAGTGGAAAAGAAGAAGGAAGACAGAGAGGACGGGAAAGACAAGAAAGAGGAAGACAGAGAGAGACAAGGAAAAGGAAGGGAGACAAGACAGGAAGACAGAGGAAAGAAAAAGACTGAAGGAGGGAAGGAAGGCAAGAAGGCAAGGAGGGAGGGGAAAGATGGAGGAGAGAGAAAGGGAGGGAGGAAGGAAGGAGGGAGGGAGGGAAGAAGGAAGGAAGGAGGGAGGGAGGGAAGAAGGAAGGAAGGAGGAAGGAAGGAAGGAAGGAAGGAAGGAAGGAAGGAAGGAAGGAAGGAAGGAGCGAGCTCCGATAAACAAGGTGCAGAAGCTACAATGGCGTGCGTACCCGTATCCCCCAGACACCT